>QNTS01001761.1:171435-212854 GCA_003317085.1 Hucho hucho
TATATATATATATATAACCTAGTGTGCATAGACAGTAAAATACTACGGGTTATGTATGCCCGCAGGCCTCTTGCCTAAGCACTCCCTAGGTGCCTTCCCCTTCCCCCCTGGGAACAAATGAAACAGAACAATACAAACTATTTCACAACAAACCTGAGAAAAAGCTAACTCAGGATATTAAAGAAGCTCTCTCTTTTAGCAACAAAGTAACACAAAACATAACAATCAGCAACAACTAACATAGTACATACCAAAATCTCTCTTAACAACAATAAACTCAGGACACACTTCATCCTCAGCCATCAGCCTCATCTCCCTTCTGAGCAACAGAACACTGGCTTATATAGCTGGAGGAGGAGTCTGTAATGGGATACAGCTGTATCCTGACGAGGGGGCGGGGTCAGCTCCAATTAGCAATGGGGGAATTACAAGGCATCCTGAAACACACACATACAAGCAAAACCACAACACAGAAACTGGGGAACGTAACACATACACATGCTTTTCTTAAGAGAATAGTTGTTTTTTGGTTTTCAAATCAATTTAATTTACTATTTTGGTTAATGGCCTTGGTGCCCTGGCAGATTGGGAAAATGGCCTTATCCTAAAATCACAAAATTCCAGCCCTGTTTTAATATCTGCAAGAGAACATGAGGGAGGGTCTGTGAGCTTTTATGTTTGAGGTAGATCTTTAAGTAGCGAACTGTGTAGGTGATGAGACTAAGGTGTAGTGTTTGTGTTTGTAATAATATGTAGAGAAAGTGAGATCACCTGGAGTTCAGAGTTCCAGACTGTATATCTGCCACGTCTACACATGTGCAATCAGTCACGCCCAGAGGCTGCCTGCCTGCATTGCCCCACCAATTGTAAGACCACACACACACAGAAACACACAATGCCACAAGCATACTCTCCTGTCTCCCCCCTGTGCTCCTCACAACCTATTCACATTCACTCACATTATCATAGTGCCACAGGCATGGACTCCTCCCTCCTTCCCCCCTCTGTAATTTTGTCTCTTGTGTCGTAGTGGCTGTGGCTCCACAGTGACAGCTGGCGTGCTGCAGGCTAGCTGGAGCAGAGAGCACTGAGGCCAGTGAACAGCTGGGGGGGGGAATTGACAGGCCCCATCATCCCATCATCGGGGCTTTGAGAAGTAGGAGGGTGTGGTGGAAAGAGTGGATAGGCTGAATGTCAATCTCACCACTGACACTGTACTACTGACACTGATGGCCTGGGATGCCTTCGCATAGTCTTACATGACTCCTGTTTCAGTTGTCTCCTGCTTGCCTCTTTCCACTAAGCCGTAATGTTTTTTACCACCAGAGGGACTGGTTGCTTGCTTGGGATTCAGATCAACACTACACACCGAAGTAGAACGAGACTGAGCTCTTCTGGAAAAACTTGACTCTTACTGGATGGGGCGGGATTAAAAGACACTGAAAGTTGAAGCATGTCTGTAGTTTCTGGTTAGATAGGGCTATGACGGTTAGATGTTGTGACATGAGTAGGTCCTTCCTCTCTACCCTAGCTGCAGCTTTTCTTTTGTGAACAATGTAAAATGATACCTGATAGAAAGACAACATGTCTAGCTGCATTTATATTATTGTGTATGCATTATGGAGATGTTTCCCGCTGTGTAATGCATAGATCAATACTCTGTGGCCAGAAGCCCTCTTGTGCTGCTGCACTACTCACTGTACAACACAGCCTGCCAACTAAACTGTGCTGTACCAGTCTGCCTTCCCTTCTAGGGTAACTACACACCTACTGTGTAAATGACTGTATGTCTGTGTGAGAAAAGGGAGAAATCAATCTCACCCGGAGCAACCCTCTTATCTGACATTTGAAGATAATTTTATAGCTCGATGGATCAGAGCCTGTATTGTGTTTGAGGGGGGCTTAAGCCATCTTGTTGTTGGATATGGTTGAGGTGCTGAGTGACTGAAGGCTGTAGTCTATCTGTAGCCCCTCTTCTCACAGGTCCTTCAGGTGCTTTAGTTGAGTTACTCAGTTTATCATCACTGCCTCACCTGTCAGCCATCTATGTAAATCAAAAAAGAGTTTGATTCTGCACGAAATGCAACCGCCCCTTGGGTATTTCAAGTTAGGTTTAAAGATAGATGCACTATGCAGAAATCGCTCTGGCTTTTCCTGGTTGCTAGAATTCTGATAGTTTGCCTAATTTCAGTTTATGTGACAAAACAAGCAAGTGTAGTGTAGATAGTCATTGTACCATCTAAACCGCTGTGAAATATCTTTTCCATAACCAAAAATATTGTTTTGTCAGCTGTTTGAAGTTGGTGTACAAAACCAAATGTAAAAGACACAAAAAAAACTAAACAGGAAGCATAGAAATAACGCATATAGAACAGATCTACTGCTTCTTAGACTTGCTTTCAATGAGAATGACAGATCTATAACACATATTTCAATGTGAATTTGGTCAGGTTGCACAAAAAGCCTTGCAGGCTTTAAGAACCCTCTGGTGTGACAGTGGTGGCACACCCACTCTGCCTCACTTTCCTTTCTATCGCTCTCTCTCTCCCAGTGCTCTGTGCACAGGAAGGATGTTCCACACTCCATTTCCTCAACACTTTTTTGCTGACAAAAAGATTTAGGCCTAGTTTCTCCCTTGAACACAAATTGTCAAGTATGGTTTGTTTAAAGGTGTTTCAACACCTAGCAGAGGCCATGAAGTGTGTCCCAACACTGAAGCCTGTGGTCAGCATATCACATTGAAATACCAGTGTATTCTAGACTATATCTAGTATGACTCCTATTTCTTCAGAAATGGAAAGGCTGTACTGAAGCCAGAAGCTCTGATATTCGTGCGTTCAGTTGGGGCAGATGGAGGTTGGAATATCTTTGTTTTGAGTGGGACGTGTCAATATATTACTGTGAATCAGAACCCTGGTGAGCATTGAAGACGGCAGTTTCTTTCATCTGACTAACAACAGCCACACACGCGCAAACTTAGACACACTCATGCACCAGTGCCCCCAAACCTGCAAACCGCTGTACGTCTCTCAGACGTGTGCTCCCACAGCTGGCCTAGCCTCATGAGTGTACTCACAACAGACAAACATGTCTCAATCTGTCATTTATGGCTGTGCCCCATTAGTGGATACAAAACCCTTTCAGCCCCCCTTCTCAGTGACCAGAGAAGTACTCTGTTTACTAGATGTGATATATTGTTAACCTCTCTTCCCTTCTCTAGGTATTAAATGAAGAGTGTGACCAGAACTGGTACAAAGCAGAATTGAACGGGAAAGATGGCTTCATCCCCAAGAACTACATAGAGATGAAAGCACATCTGTAAGTATGATCCACCTGACCCAGACTCCTAATATGACTCAGGAGGACTCATCTCTCCAGCTTATTGTTGCTGACTCGGGATATAGGCAAACAGGACTCATCATGACTGCCAGCTCACACTGGGCCACAGCTTCAATGTATCACATTGATTTGGCACTATGAAACAATTGTCTGAATTGAACAGAACAGTCCCGTCAACTCCTAGTACTTTGCTGAAATGGCCAGTGCCACTGCAGTGGAATCTTCTCCCTCTGTGCTCATTGAAGCACTGTGAGGATTCTTAGAGGACATTACCTCTGGAGCACACAGTGCCAGATTAGCGCTCTCTGTATTAGTGCGCTCAGGGCATCTTAGACTTAATTTAATATTGACCCTTATTTCATCATCACTGGGATTTTATCAGGTGGGATTTTGGAGTATGGAGGGGGCTGGGTCTGGCTGTCTCTGTCTACGCCATGCCTAGGCTTTGTCTGTCTGTGTACAGTGGATTGCCACCCCACAACCCCACTCTGGCCTGCAGTGGATGCAGATATATAGTGCAAGTATAAGCTGTTAGCAACTGCTCCAGGGCCAATTTCTTGATGATTAATGCCTGGACTTGGATAGTGAGAAACGGCTGATCCATAGTCTGTGTTAATGAGCAGAGAGAAAGCAGAGCTCAGGTCAGCTGGTGTGGGCAGAGTGTGAGTTGTGAGTAAAAGGTGTGGCTGTGATCATGGGGAAGAGATGGCCAGCAGAAACAAGTTATCTCGGGTCTGGTCCCTGCCCTCAGTCTGTCTGTGTAATGGAAGCCCTGAGTGGAGTCACCCCTCTCTGTGAGGTGGAATTTACCCCTCAGCACCACTTCCTCATCAGGGGCTTGGTTTTAATTGTCCGGGCTGCCACTCATAGCCACATCAAAGGGGAAAGGAAAGGTCTTACCGTTCAGCTGGGCTGTGATGATGTGTACAGGTCTTGGTTGCCCTTGTCAAGTAATGTACCACACTGTGACATCACAGTTACTGCCATCATCATAAAAAAGAGTGAATAGATACTGCATAATGAATACAAGAGTCTATGTGGTGTTCTCAATTGATGGACTATTTAAGTGCTTTGAACACCTGAAAGAGAAACTCTATTCAGCCTATATCAATCCATTATCCAATGTCAGTAGCAGCATTCAGCTCTTGCACTAACTGACTGTGGGTCAGCTGTTAGTCCTTCCCCCATACAGTTTGGTGTAGCCTTAGTGTAGGAGACAGTAGTGATCTGATCCCATGGCAGTAGTAGTGGGGCAGGAGTTTGCCTTTTGTCCCTCTATAGACTAACTGTGACGGAGTGGCACCAGGCAGCAAGTGCGCACACACACCAACTAGCCTGCCTTATTTTGGGTACAGTACATGGGTAGTTGACGTGACAGACCTTTTTTTTATCCATAGTGGCAAACATATTAATTTAACTGGTTAAAATTGTGACATCCTATGACTAAAAGCTTTCTTTCTTACACTGCATGAAATTACTCATGAGCTATCATTTGTTTTCTTACAATTTTGAACCAAATGTGGTAATTGTCTAATGGTGGGACTGGTGTTAATTAATGAAAAAATGAATACAATACTCTTCACCTACTCTTGTTCTTATGACACAGAAGTGTGTTTCAATAAGTAGCAGTCCCCAAGTCCGTCCATTGTATTTCCAAATAGTTCTGTCTGCTTTTGGGGACAACATGTAATCAATGTCTACATGGTGTGACCCAATTCTATGATTAAACAACAAGCCAGCATTCGGGCACCATTGCGCTGGGGAGGGTTCTTTTGCAATGATGAAGTACAGAATAAATATTTTTTGAACTTTTCTGCCATTGCCATCAGGGCCTACTTTTTAGCCCGCCAGCCACTGTGGCAGGTAGATGGAAAAAACATATGAGCCACCCAGCAAAATAATTTTTCGTCATAATTATGTAAAAAACACAAAACAAAGGATGACCATGCTTTGTAATGTTTCTATAACAAGAAATGTATTAGTAAGAAGTAATGTGGTATATTGCTCAATTTCATTACATTTTTGTGACCCGAGTCTTTTAACCAAGATATTAGATGAGACAAAATGTTCAGCTGCCCCTTTAAGGGCGGTAGGTTACCGTGGTAGCGGGATACTCAAATCCTGTCATGTGTGTCTGTGTGAGAGATTTGGGATTTGATTAGGGTGCCTGTTTGCTATCAGTTGAAGCAGCAGACTCAAACTAATGCTGAAAAAAAAGTCAAATAGCCAAAAATGACAAAGACAACGTCTTACTTTGTAGACTTTCGAGTAAATTAGACCGACTTATGTCTGTCAGGCAGTGTTGCTGCGCGAGGTGGGATATATAGGATTCGTAGCTTGTTCTGAAATTTGTTTTTTCAGTACATCAAATGGGAATCATCTTTCAGATAATTCATTGAAAGTTGTGTGTGTTATGGTCTTTGTTGCATGGCTTCTTATCCACTGAGGGCCAGTGTGGGTTCAGGTTTGTGTTCTAACCAAGCAATAACATACATGATTCAACTAATCGTGTCTTGATTGAAGTCTATGACTGGTAGAGAAAGTCTGGCAACAGCTGTGTTGGACATTCCTGCAGTCAGCATGCCAATTGCACGTTCCCTCAACTTGAGACATCTGTGGCATTGTGTTGTGTGACGAAACTGCACATTTTAGCGTGGCCATTGTCCCCAGCACAAGGTGTACCTGTGTAATGATCGTGCAGTTTAATCTATCTGTAATCTGATATGCCACACCTGTCCGGTGGATGGATTATCTTTGCAAAGTAGAAATGCTCACTAACGGGGATGTAAACAAATTTGTGCACAACATTTGAGAGAAATACACCTTTTGTACTTATGGAATATTTCTGGAATCTTTTATTTCAGCTCTGTAGGACCAACACTTTACATGTTGTGTTTTTTTGTTGTTCAGTATAGATTTTGGTGGTACACTTACCCTATTTGTGCAGTATCCTTTTGCAACCACGCCAGGTTCTCATTCCCTGCAGGTGACCATTTCTCCGACAGCATCTGTGTCTCTCTGCCGCTTGGGAAAGCCTGGTTCTATAACATGGCCCTAGTGATATTGGGGACTGGCTGTGGTGCTCCCACTACTGGTTATCACTCTCTGCATTAGACCATCCATTCCCTTGATCTGTCTTTGTCTATCCCACCAATTCCTCCTGTCCAATTGGAATACGCCCCCATTGGCAGGGCCTCCTTTGGAGATTGTTAACCCTGCCTCCAATTTATTACCCACCAGTGTCAGAGACACGTTGTTTTTCTCAAACCCCATTTTGCGATATACTCCAAAAACCCTCCAACAGAACACCTCTCAAGTGGTGCTTCGGGCTCCCATGGCTTCGGCTGTTGATAGGAGAGGGGCCTCCCTCTGGTTCGTTTGGGTCTCCTCCATCATGCTGCACGTGGGGGGTCTACCTGAGTGATCCTGCCAGTAGCATATTCCTCTCAAAGATTAAGCCATGCAAGGCTTAGTACACATGGTCGGTACAGTGGAACTTGAATGGCTCATTTAAATCAGTTCCTTTGGTCGCTCCAATGTTACTTTGATAACTGTTCTAGAGCTAATACATGCCAACGAGTGCTGACCGTTGGGGATGTGTGTATTTATCAGACCTAAAATCCATGCGGGCACTCAAAGGCTTTTAGTGACTCTATAACCTCGACCGGAGGCGTGCCCTTCGTGGCGCTGACATCTAATTTGAATCTCTGCCCTATCAATCTCCGATGGTACTTTCTGTGCATACCATGGTGATCATAGCCTAAGAAATGGCTACCACATCCAAGGAAGGCAACAGGCTCACAAATTACCCACTCCCGACTTGGGGAGGTGGTGATGAAAAATAGCAGCGCAGGACTCTTTCGAGGCCCTGTAATTGGAATGAGTACATTTTAAATCCTTTAATGAGGATCCATTGCTGATGTTTAGAAGTTGCATTTTAGAGCGGTCAGAAACTTCATAGTTTCATTAATTACGTTTAAATTGGACTGCCTGTTGTGTATTGTCTATCGGTGGGACATCATGTCCTATGGGGTTACACCAATAAAAAGGGGGTTTCCTTGAACAAAATGTAAAATAGTTGTTGGAGCAGGTAACATTATCATTGTACACAAGTAAAGTAATTGCTTTTTATCTAGGTTTTTGTCAAATTACAATCTTACTCAAAATGTAACAGGGAGACACTTGGTTATCATTATACAAGTAAATGTGTTTTTCAACACAATATGATTACTGATTTAAAAACAAATTCACTAGTAATTAGTAAAAATCATTTTCTTGTCTATTTGAGAATCATTAAACCATCGTATTAGTATTACTTATGTCAGACCAGAGGACAAATTCAAGGCACTAATGCATGAAATGTTTCATTAAATTGGATACAAATTTAAAATAAAAAGTGGCCACAGAACATTTTGAATTGATTAGACATACTTTTTTGCAACGATATCTTTTTTACTTTCATTTTTGAATAAATCATTTGTTCACTTTTGTTTTGGCCATATGGCAACTACCCACATGCAGTACAGTAGCTTCAGCCAACGCTAGATGTTAATGTGCCTCTGCAATTAATCTCCTGGTATGTATTCACAGACCAGACCATGAAATATGGAACTTTTGGATCATCCTTATAGTAGAAGTGGTGTAAGTAATAACACATTTGGGAGCCTGCTAAAGTGAGTCAAAATAGCTTTAGATTGCTTTTCCATAGTGGCATTTATATCTGCGCAGTAGTGTGTGTATGCGTGTGTGTGAGAGATACACAACCAGTCTGGCTCCACATGGCCTGGCTGCTCTTTCCGTGCCTGTTTTAATTGCTCTGCCGGCACCTTTATCAGACAGGGAACTGTAGGCGGGGGCCGGCCGATAGAGGGCACAAATGCAAAGAGGATTAGGTCTTGGTCATTTTATTATTGATTTTCACTTTCATGCAAAGGAGCCAAGATGTCATCTCTCTGGCTGCTCTGGTTAATAATTAACCGGAGAGAGCGCTTTCTGTCTCTCTCTCTCGCTCTCTCTTTGCCCCCTGCTGCTACAGCTGCCATTGGCCCAGCCAGGTCTGCCATCACAGACCTTGCTGGGAGTGAGAGAGGCTCTGCTTCAACAGTACAGCACGCAATCCCCACTCCTCAACCCCTGTGCCCCCACTGTACACAACGCCCACGGTTCTGGTTCTCCTACCTGCAGTATTAATCAGTTGACTGGGGCAGAGGCTTAATCTGAAATACTGTATAATCTCTTAGGACTGTAAACAGTGGGAGATGACCATGTGTCGTCCCTGATGGTGAGGGAGTCTATTTGTTTGCTTCATGCTGGTCCAGCTGTGTTCTCTCCCCTGACCCTGTGTGTGTGGTGCTGTCCCTCCCTTCAGGTGGTTCTTTGGCAAGATCCCCCGTGCCAAGGCAGAGGAGATGTTGAACAAACAGAGGCACGACGGGGCCTTCCTCATCCGAGAGAGTGAGAGTGCGCCAGGGGACTTCTCCCTCTCTGTCAAGTAAGTGAACACACACACACGAAAGGTTTAGAAGCCCTGCCCTACATATGTTGGGGCGAGGGACTGCTCTGCACCGTACAATGAATTGGGTAACAGACACAAACATATGCTATGTTTCTCTTCTTTCTCTTCCTGTGTTTAAATACACTACAGCACTAGCACTTTATTGTTTAGCCAGTGTTCTGTGCTACCCCCTGGTGTCTATGAACATTAAGTCCAGCTCACTGACAGTCATTTTACAGCAGAATTCAGCTCTCTCTTTCCAGCTCTCTCTTTCCAGCTTGCACAACACTGACGCAAACTCTTTGATTTCCACATGTCTGTTTCCACTCTGCTTTACTTAAAAAGGCTCAATTCAGCAGCCCTCACTGTCATGGTGCTGTAGTGTCTGTCTGTATGTAAAGTAGATAGTGATCACTTTAATTATCTTGATTTGTCTATGTGACTCCACCTGTCTATTGCCCTGAGTACAGAACAAGGAGTTTGTTTTAGTAGAGACTAATCCCCCTGATGGCTGTGGAAGAGGCTGGTTTATCTCTGTCTGCAGCGTTACCATCCATGGGGTCATGACCTGTATTCACACTGTTATAGAGACAGTCTGTCTTCCTAATGTGTTGCTAAGAGAACATGTCCACATGTATTTCCTTTGGTCGTTGGGATTTATTTTCTCTGTCCTGTTTCAGCAGTTCTGTTTCTGTTGACTGTCTGCTGCTGGCCAGCTACCCATGGTTCTCACCCTCTGTCCCCCGTCTCCTCAGGTTTGGAAATGACGTTCAGCACTTCAAAGTCCTACGTGATGGGGCTGGAAAGTACTTCCTGTGGGTGGTGAAGTTCAACTCGCTCAACGAGCTGGTGGACTACCACCGCTCCACCTCTGTATCCCGCAACCAGCAGATCTTCCTGCGTGACATTGAGCAGGTCCCCCAGGTGAGACCACATCCCCCTTAACCTTCTTCACTGGCAGTTTACCAGTGTGGCTTTGTAGGAGACTTAATGGTCACAATGGCAAACTAGGTTATTAGTGTAAAATAATAGCTTAGAGGGAGACAAATTGGCCCCAGAGTTGCTGACTCAATCCCTCATCCTGCCGGCCTAACCTTTGGATGTCATGGCATTGGCTCAGTTCACCAACGAGTCACGGTTGGTTCGGAAAACACAATCGGGGAAGAACCGAGGCTTTGTCCTTTTGTCAGACTGTGTTAACATGTCTGGGACTCATGGATTTGTTTTGCTCTCTTTCTCTCTCCCTGCCCACAGCATCCCACATATGTACAGGCGCTCTTTGACTTTGACCCCCAGGAGGATGGCGAGCTGGGCTTCCGACGCGGAGACTTCATCCAGGTCCTGGACAACTCTGACCCTAACTGGTGGAAGGGAGGATGCCACGGGCTGACCGGCATGTTCCCCCGCAATTACGTCACACCAGTCAACCGGAACATGTAAACAAACACACAAACATCAACAACAACCACCCCATACCCCCCCTCAACCCATCAAGAAGGCATCAGGAGCAGAGAGGGAGAATGCAACAAGGAATGAAAAATGGAGGAGTAGTTCTTTCGAAGGCATCACCTTGTCGGTGGCAGCTGAGCAAAGCCAACTTTTAACACTGAGAACGTTCGCCTCCATAGTGAACGCTTCAGTCAGAACTGAACTGTCATTGAGGAAAAAACACAGAGAAACTAAGCATAGTGCACCAAAGTGAAGAGAATGAGAATGATTCTATCCCTAGACTCCCACAGCTGCTTCTGTCCTCTCCTCTACTTCTTTACATTCTACGTTTCTTTTCCTTTTTTGCTGCATGTTTAATCACCTAAATGAAATACCAATAAATCCTAACGCTGTTTTAAATAAAAAATACATGTACAAATATTTTTTTAAATGATTGAAAAAATAAGGAAAAAATGCGGATGTTATCTGCAGCAAGTTACCAAGTCCAAGATCATTGGCATGTGAGCATTGTACATCAGCCCAGGGCTGTATAAATAAATCACCTACAGTATAGAGAGAATCCATTTTTAACAATATATATTATAGATATTTGTATGTCTTTTACCAGTCATCACAAATTGTTGTTTTTTCCATTTGTAAATTATGTTTAAAAAAATGTAGTCTGGATAAAACCTAGTAGCTCTGGGATTTGCTGAATTGTCAGTATAATGTTTCCTGAATTATTTGAGGGCTCTCAGATAAAATGGCATGATATTTAAAACGTGAAATAATTTCCTTGTCTGATAAACGAGAGAATAATCTGTTATTTTTAACAAAACCAAAAATCGTGTCAGGAAGCTAACGCCGAGAAGTGAGTAGAGCCATGTATGCTGCATGAGCTGTTGTGTTATGAAACCCAGTAAAAGGCCAGCCACCTTTTGAAGCCAATGTATTTATTGCAGCCATTTTACTCTTGGGCCGTGAATGTAGCTGACTGAGTCCATAGACATTGACATGAGGGAAGCAAGGTCGGAGAACTGAACTACACAACTGCAAGGGATTTCTGAGAAGTGCTGAATTAGTAATGGTGTCAATTTAAAATTATATAGAGAGATGTATGAAAAATATGCATATAGTACATACATATTCAAACACACACGCATACATTAACAGTCCCCTTCTTGTTAGACTCACACATAACAAGTAGGTGAGTTGGATAATCACATGATGGCGTGATAAACAGTTTGAGAAAATGAAGTGTCTTTTATGCTTAAAGTTGAGAGATCAGCTTTACCTATGTTGTTTTTCTCTCTGTCTGTGGTGTAAAGCACTTTTTATGTTAAGCATTTGATTTCTGGTCTGATGTGTTTGTTTTTTGTGTGTGTTTAGTTTATTTGTTCTCTCTGGATAGTGCCTTTCTCTCTGGTGTTTCAGTGTCTCCGACCTGCTGCTTTGAACCCCTTTCCTTTGTGGGGCCTGTCAATCCTGCAGTGAGAAACCATGTACATAATCCAACCTGTCCCATCAACCCCACATCTCCCTCCCTCCCTGTGCCCTTCCCAACATGGCAGTTTTCTTATTTAAGTGTCTCTTGCCTTCTCTTCCCTATTGATACTGTTTTGTTTTTTTTGTGTATTTTTGTTTTTTGTTTTTTTGTTAATAAAAATGCAATTCTACAAATAAAAAAAGAGAGAAACCATGTGGTGTGCGCCATAGATAGTTGCATACAGTTATTTTGTTCATCTTGTGATTCAACAAACCTTTTGATGGCTAAATTCATCTGTCTAAAAATGTATAGAAATGAATTGCCCATTACCTGGCTTTGCATCTGACAACCTGTAGGGACTGGGACATGCATCTGACAACCTGTAGGGACTGGGACATGCAGTGTTCGGCCATGAATCAGACAGGAATCGCAAGTAAATACCTATATTGACACATAAGGCTCCCATGCGTGTCCAATGCCAAGTTCCTGTCCCTCTGGGTGCCATGAACAAGCTTCATTTGAAGAGGAAGCTGATGGCTTGGCGTCTTTAAGCACAGCCTTGGGTCCTTGGTACATACAGGGGTTTGCTGCCCAGTGAAAATGGACACATTGCATTACCCTCGGTCTGGTGGACTGTCTGCTTTTGTGTTCTGTTATTTTTAGCCCTTAAACACTTCCAACCAATCTGGCCACTTTCTGACTACGTTGCGTCACATGCAGGCAGCCTTTCCACTGACGGACACTTAACAAAACAGCGGACTGGGAACATTAAGTGCTCTCCATCCTCAGTCCTGTCATGGAATTCATTGTAGTCTGAGAGGATGTCATGTACTGTAAGAAGTCTCATCAGGTCTGGAGTATAGAGACATTATGTAAGTGAGCAGCATGAATATATAACAGCCATATTTGATGACGTTGTCCCAGATAGCCAGGGAACTTCACGAGCATTTACCAAAACCTGTCTTCTCCAAAAATGTGTCAGGCAATCTTCCAGGGTCCCTATCTCTCACCATTTGAGGATCCATTAAATTAACAATTGTCTGTCAAATTTTCCACTAAGGGACTTGCTGGCTTTGAAAACATGGAAACACATATATTTTTTTTATAGATCTTGATGCAATTCACTGCGTGTTATTGCATGATTTAAGTGTTTACATAAATTATTAATTGTTTATTTGCTAAGATGCAAGGTACAGTTTATCTCTCCGCTTAGCTTGGTGTGTGTGTGTGTGTGTGTGTGTGTGTGTGTGTGTGTGCGTGCGTGCGTCGGTTTATCCATTCGGAGGTGTGGGTGTGTGCAGAGAAATACATATTTGTATTCTCCTTCAGACATTAGAAACATTGACACACAGTGAAATAACACTGAACTTCCCATGGCATACTTCCTTGGGCCTATTTCATTTGTGGAAATACGTGTGGGGTCTGTGTTTTTGACACCACTGGAGCATATTTTTTACTGTGTTCAATGTAGGGGTTTGGCAGGCGGAGGGACTGATTGGATTCTCAGGTTAAACCACAGCAGTAATACACTACACAAGCCTCAATTGTAGTATGGAGATTAAATTAAACCTGCAAGCATTGGATTCTTTGTACTCCTGTCATCCCGTTACTTATCAGACTGAGATATCTCAATGGTGTACTTTTACACTACCTCCATGACACTGTCAATATGTCTCACTACAATCCAGACTGTCAGATCAAGCATGCCAAAACATGGTGTTTGTTCTACAATGCCTTTAATGGGTACACATAGTTGCCAATATGAAAACTAATCTGGTGGACCCACTACAATAAATCAAATACAGACGCAACTAAAAGGTCTGGTAAAGATGATCATCCTTGTACGACTGCAATCCCTGCCTGCTGACAGAAACTTTTATTCTGGTATACATAGTGCATTATCGCCACCTCCTGGCAGCTATCATCATCATCTGAAATTAATTTGTTTTCCTCATGCCACCATTCGGTTCGACCACTGCATGGCGCTATAATAATATTAATATTTTCCCCGTTTTCTATTTAATTGATAGAAAGGTATGCATATGTCAATGTTTTCAAAGCTTCTTTTAAAAAAATAACGTTAAAATACATTTTGTAAAAATGCATCACTACGATGATGGGGTGTAGTTTTTGCGTCCTTACATGTCTGTTGCGAGAATCATTCGAGATTAATTAGTAAATGCTGCTTTTTCCTGTATGAACGAACTGCATTTGTCCTCAATTATGACCAGACCACAAGACTGGACAGTGTACTGAATTGGCTTTTAGCAACAATCTACAAAATAAATTTACCGTTGTCGGCAGGATTCGAACCTGCGCGGGAAGATCCCAATGGATTTCTAGTCCATCGCCTTAACCACTCGGCCACGACAACCTGACAACAGATAATAAAAAAATGTGTAACGAGTTTTCGTCTAAAGTGTTATAATGCAATGTAATTTCCGCCTAATAATTTGCATCGTGATGTAATTTACTTGGTTGTAATTGTTTCCTTAAAGTGGTATGAGGTTGTCGTGGCCGAGTGGTTAAGGCGATGGACTAGAAATCCATTGGGATCTTCCCGCGCAGGTTCGAATCCTGCCGACAACGAATTATTTTAACATCAGCAGTAACGTGACGATGATGAAATATCCACTTTTGGAGACATTGAAACACATACAGACAGTAACGTTACGATCAATGATGTAGGTACATGGTGTTATGATCAATATTGTTATATAAAGTACCAGTCAAAAGTGGACACACCTACTAATTCAAGGCTTTTTCTTTATTTTCTACTATTTTCTACATTGTAGAATAATAGTGAACACATCAAAACTATGAAATAACACATATGTAAACATGTAATAACCAAAAAATGTGTTAAACAAATCTAAATATATTTCTTATTTGAGATTCTTCAAAGTAGCCACCCTTTGCCTCCTTGATGACAGCTTTGCACACTCTTGGCATTCTCTCAACCAGCTTCATGAGGAATGCTTTTCCAACAGTCTTGAAGTTCCCACATATGCTGAGCACTTGTTGGCTGCTTTCCTTCACTCTGCAGTCCAACTCATCCTAAACCATCTCAATTGGGTTGAGGTCGGGTTATTGTGGAGGCCAGGTCATCTGATGCAGCACTCCATCACTCTCATTCTTGGTCAAATAGCCCTTACACAGCCTGGAGGTGTGTTTTGGGTCATTGTCCTGTTGAAAAACAAATGATAGTCCCACTAAGCGCAAACCAGATGGGATGGCGTATTGCTGCAGAATGCTGTGGTAGACATGCTGGTTAAGCGTGCCTTGAATGCTAAATAAATGACAGACAGTGTCACCAGCAAAGCACCCCCACACCATCACACCCCCTCCTCAATGCTTCACAAGTGGGAACTGCACATGTGGAGATCATCCGTTCAACTATTCTGAATCTCACAAAGACACAGCGGTTGGAACCAAAAATCTCAAATTTGGACTGATCAGACCAAAGGACAGGTTTCCACCGGTCTAATGTCCATTGCTTGTGTTTCTTGGTCAAAGCAAGTTTCTTATTATTATTGGTGTCCTTTAGTAGTGCTTTCTTTGCAACAATTCGACAATGAAGGCCTGATTCACGTAGTCTCGTCTGAACAGATGGTGTTGAGATGTGTCTGTTACTTGAACTCTGTGAAGCATTTATTTGGGCTGCAATTTCTGAGGCTGGTAACTCTAATGAACGTATCCTCTGCCGCAGAGGTAACTCTGGGTCTTCCTTTCCTGTGGCGGTCCTCATGAGAGCCAGTTTCATCATAGCGCTTGATGGTTTTTTGAAGAAACTTTCAAAGTTCTTGACATTTTCCACATTGACTGACCTTCATGTCTTCAAGTAATTTCTCTTTGTTTATTTGGACTTGGTCTTTTACCAAATACGTCTATCTTCTGTATACCACCCCTACCTTGTCACAACACAACTGATTGGCTCAAATGCATTAAGAAGTTAATTGAAATGCATTCCAGGTGACTACCTCATGAAGCTGGTTGAGAGAAGCGTGTCATCAAGGTAAAGGGTGGCTGATTTGTTTAACACTTTTTTTGGTTACAACATGATTCCATATGTGTTATTTCATAGTTGTGATGTGTTCACTACTTTTCTACAATGTAGAAAATAGCAAAATAAAGAAAAACCCTTGAATGAGTAGGTGTCCAAACTTTTGACTGGTACTGTACATCATTGGTTACTACGATAAGGTTATCACACATAGTCATGTTATGATGGAGATAAGTCTATGATTGGATACATTGCAACACCAACAAGTCATCTTGTGATATACAGTATGAGATATACAGATTGGTCAGTGCTATCCGGGATCTTTGGGACATTCCTACCCTGAAGCCTAACCTTAATCACAAAGGATGAATTACCCTAACTTTAACCATAGCCCTTACTTAACCCTAACCAACGTCAATGGTGTTTGGCGACGTACCAATGATCCCGTATAGCACGGAGCGATACAGATTATAACCTCTTCTGATGATGTGATTTCAGTAATTGTGGTGGAAGATAAGATTGATCATCACCCCTCTCAAATTAAACATAAAAAATGCATTATCAGACCTTTTGTATTTACCAATGTATACCCTTGGCAGAATACATTAAAAAAAATAACTTTAATAACTAGTAGTAGAATCATGAAGGGGTATGAAGGAACATGAATAAGGAAGGAGTATGCTTGAATTGGCAAAATAATAATTGAACATTATAACTTGAGAAAATGTAGAAAATAGCAACAAATGTTAGTTAAAAAAATGAAAAGCAAGATAGAAACAAGCTGGGTATCATATTATTTTCCCATTTATAGATATTCATAATACACTTTTGTAGACTACTTGAGAAAACGTATTTTCGGTCGTTTAATTTTTTGCAATTCGGCAATAATTGCAAACTTCAGTTCAGAGTGCAATGACTCAATGTATATACAGATCACTTTGCCTGTTCAGGTCTACTGTACTGGAAGAACAGTCACCACGTGACATCAGCACTGGGCCTTCGGTCTGTTTTCAGTAGTCGGAGAGGAAGAAAAATGGCGGCTGCGACCGATCAGAAGCGGTACGCCAGCCATTCGTTTTGAGCTTTCTCGCGTAAACCGAGACCGGGGCTTTACGGGACTACTTCTTTGGAATCTACGCAAATCAAGCTTTCTGGCGGTACCCGTTTTTCTGGGTTCTGTGAAGGCTAATAAACGCAGAAATTGAAATTGAAAATAATAGCTTTTATATATAATGAGGGGGAAAAGAGGCAGGCCGCCCAAAACCCTGCGGATGCAGGAGCCTTCATCCGAGCCGGAGCGTGGCTTAAGACCCAGGAGGGAGTTGAGGGCAAAGGGGAGAGGTAGTGCCGAGGTCGATTTTGAGAGTCCCAAGAGGGGAGATAACTCTTCATCGAGGGGCAGGAGGAAAGTGGGATCATCTCGCGGTAGGGGAAGAGGCAGAGGTGGTGGTGGCAGAGGTACTAGGGGCAGACGGTCAATCGCCAGATCTGTGGTTTATGATGATCATGAAAGTGATGAAGATGATGATGCTGTGAGTTTGAGATCTGAGGAGGACGAGTTGATAGAGGAAGAGACGATAACAGACGAGGAAGAAGAGGCCCTCAACGAGGAGTCTGACCCACTCGAGGAAATACTCGAGGAGGATGATGATGATGCCAGCTACTGTACTGAAAGCAGCTTTCGGAGTCAGAGCACTCATGGCAGCACTCCGGGTAAAACCGCAATATTGATCAAGCTGCTTAGAGAATGTTAGAAAACAATGGCATTGTAACTAATTATAATTTGTCTGGGCGTATTTTCATTGGCATTAGTTCTTATAGTGCAGGAAGCTGTATTGTTCAAAATGGAGAATGCACTGACTATAAAAACAGGCCTAGTTTGAGTTCAAAATTGTTGACGATGGAATGAAAGCTTTGCATTTAGCGATCTAGGCAGTGCACGAGAGCCGAATTGCACATTTTTTGAATTCTGAAAGATCTTTAATTAACAGTATTGGGCGATATGTTATTATAATTGTGTTTACTAGTTTTGGAAATGACTTGGCTATTGCAATAGCTGGGTAGTTATAACATACCTTATCTAACGTTAGCAAGCTAGGCTAACAAGCAAATAGCCTGAACCTGCTAAACAGCTGTAAATGAAGATTCATCATTTAGAAAAAAACTAAAATGACTAATAACATTATATTAACATTCCAGAGTGAGTAACATACACTAATAACTGGAGTGTTTCGTATTATAAAACAACACTTGATGATGCATCATTTCCTTGCAGGAGAATAGCTACTTAGCATGTCTAGCTAGCTAGTTAAATACTTTGTCAAATGTGTCTATAAATTAATGAGACTATTAATTAACTTGGGCTTTTTCTTTAACCCACTCTTACTTATCATTAGCTTCTCATATCCAGCATAGGTTTATTTTCACAGCTGAGAAGCAGATGAGTTCTTCAAGCTAGCTAGTTAGCAATGTCATGGGCTCGTGCTCTTGTCCAGGAGGAGCCAGCTAGCTTGCTAGTAATCCACATCAGCTCGAGCTAATGACAGGACAGGGTACCATGTGGCCCATTGTTTTGAAAATAAGCGCCCTCAATTTCACCAGTTGTAACTATGTGAGGAAGAAGTTCCAGTGATGCAGCACAATAATGTTTTACATTCCCCAAAATACATAATGCATTTATTAATTTCAATGTTAAATTAAAATCTGTACTATTTAATATCCATAATATGTTATAAACTTTGGAAATTAAATGCAGAAGTTATTTTTGTTTCAACACACTTTTGATGCACATTTTCTTACACGAAAGATAGAAGTAACAATTTAGATTATATTAAAGTTCATTATTATTTGTGGAAAGTATCATTTGAAAGATACTGGCAAAACAATGTAAGAAAGATACAAAAGATATCTGTGAATAGCAGAAAAGTAATGATTATGTTGCTGTTGCAAAACATTATCACAGTGTTTGGATTAGACCCATTTTAAGAAGTATTTTTTTACATTGAAGGGAATGTCCATTGTGTTAAATTGTTGTTCTTGACTTTCTCATTTGCAATAATATAACCCCCCTTAATACCCTTGCCAACTTTGAGTTGGTGTAGTGTTTAGCCGAGTCCAAGACTTGATTTGTTTAAAGCGGACCTGGCACCAATATAAAGAATCAAACATATTTTTGTGGCAGTAGATTTCAGAGACACTTGCGAACTCTCCTTTTACATGGCTAAGGCTAACATTTGTTTCGCTTGTATAAATTCTGTCTTCAACTTGTTTCTTAGAATTTTCATTAGTCTATGATTTAAGCCCTTGAGACAATGTAATTCTGTTTTGTCTGGGTTTTATGTATGATTTACAGAATGCAATTAAAGTTTTAGTTAGTCTTTAAATCACATGTATTATGGCACTCACTGCTCTCTCTCTGTCTGGCAGGGCGGAAAAGGACGCGGGTGCACTGCCCTCGCTCGCCCATCTTTGAGGAAAAGGAGATCCCACCTCTGGAGCTGCCCAGAACCTCTGAGGACCTCATGGTGCCCAGCGAGGAACTGCTCAACGTGTCCTCCATCTACGAGGTCCTGCGCAACTTCAGCACTGTGCTGCGGCTCTCTCCCTTCCGCTTTGAGGACTTCTGTGCTGCGCTGGTAGGCCAGGAGCAGTGCACGCTGATGGCAGAGACCCACACAGCCCTGCTGAAGGCCATCCTGCGTGAGGAGGACACCTCCAACACCACGTTCGGTCCTGCAGACCTCAAGGACAGCGTCAACTCCACCCTCTACTTCATTGATGGTATGACGTGGCCCGAGGTGGTCCGTGCCTACTGTGAGAGCGACCAGGAGTACCACCATGTCCTCCCCTACCAGGAGGTGGAGGACTACCCCTACGGCCCTCTGGACAGTAAGATCAAGGTGCTGCAGTTCTTGGTGGATCAGTTCCTCACCACCAACATCGCCCGCGAGGAGTTGATGTCAGAGGGGGTGGTGCAGTATGATGACCACTGCAGGGTGTGCCACAGGTTGGGGGACCTGCTGTGCTGTGAGACCTGCTCTGCCGTCTACCACCTGGAGTGTGTGAAGCCGCCGCTGGTAGAGGTGCCGGAGGACGAATGGCAGTGTGAGATCTGCGTGGCACACAAGGTGCCCGGGGTCACAGACTGTGTGACAGAGATGCAGAAGAGCAAGCCCTACATCCGCCAGGAGCCCATCGGCTACGACCGCCACCGGCGGCAATACTGGTTCCTAAACCGAAGGATAATTGTGTAAGTAATTACTGGCCCCCACCCCACTTCCCTTGTGACTTCAACAATATTATGCACCATCTCCATACCATACTGAGTGATCTCACCTGAGTGATACATCGTGTTTTGTGATGTAGTCAGAGAGTGGATGTATGTCCTTGAGGTTCTTGAAAACAAGTTAATTGATTGCCTTCAGAATTACTTAGTTTTTTTTTCCCAGTGCTGAATTGCTTGGTATAACATCAGTCATGTCTTGTGGATAGAATAATACACATTTTGTTGCTGAACACTATGCACACAGATTGCCTGAGAGGGCTGATTTCAACTTGGAAAATATATTATTTTTTCCTAGAATTTTTGTAGCCGGATGTTGCTGGTAATCACCCGTATTCATGTAGAAGCAGCCTGGATTAAACAGTTACTGCGTGTGAAAAATGTAGCTGATTTCAACGATGACTCAATCTGAAGAGTGGGATCTATCTGACAAGCTGTGTCCCAGAGGGATCATTAGTGCCGGTTTGAGACATCAGCCAGCGCAGCGAGGGTGCTGTGATCGTTAACTGTGCCCTTAGTTAGGGTGAAACTCCTGTGCTTTGATGCCATAGCTCCCCTGAGAGTTTACTGAACTGCTGCTGGAGTATCCACTTGTTCATCATGTTGCCTCCTCCATTTGAACATGTCTTCACAATTGCTTGTAAATGGTCTCTCTTGTGAGAGGCAAACAAAATAAGGGGGCTGAAAAACAACATGCGTTCGAATGGAATTTAAGCTTATTGCCAATTTGCGTTCAGTGTTGATTTTCCTTTGAAGTTAAGATATCTTTCTGTCCTGGTTAACTACTTAGGGAGCACCCCACTCCCGACACTACCCGGTGAAATGTAAGGCGCCAAATTCAAAATCCAAAAGTTGAATTATTAAACATTCATCAATATACAAGTGTTGCATAGTCATCAAAAGCTCTGATTCTTGGCAATATCACAGCGTTGTCAGATTTAAAAAAGGCTTTACGGCGAAAGCACAACATTTGATTGTTTGAGGATAGCCCCTCTCATATTTTATGCATTAGCATAAATCCATAACCAAAGCGGGTCTCATAAAACGCATAGAATTGCTAATATAAAATCCCTTACCTTTCGAAGAACTTCTGCTGAGGGCTTCCCAAGTGTCCAACGAAGACATCCAATGGTTCTTTTGTTAGAAAAAGTCATTTATTATATCCATAAATATCCGTTTGGTTGGTGCATTATGTTCATAAAATACAGCGTCCACTCGCCCATTGAACCGTGAAGAGAACGCGTTCAACCTATACCTATACACTTTTCCAAGAACAATCAAACATCATTGATAATGTATCCTTAGGAACACTTTTATGTATATTTACTATAATATTTCAACTGGATTATAAACTGGACGATAGGAAAGGAAAAAACTACAGCGCGCGCGAGCCCGTGAACGCGCCTCCTCTTCTGTTTACATCCTGTGACTAGTTCAGAATTCTTCTTCTATTACCATCCAGAGCAACCTAACATCACCAAACACTGTCTAGAGACTGTTGACATTCAGTGGAAGCAATAGGTACTGCAATCTTACTCCCAGATATGGCTGTTTTCAATAGGGAGGGGTTCAAAATGTGTCAAAAACACTTTTTCCAGGACAGAAATTCCTCGGGTTTTCGCCTGCTATATCCGTTCTGTTATACTCACAGACATTATGTTAACACTCTTAGAAACTTCAGTGTTTCCTATCCAATAGTACTAATTATGTGCATATCCTATTTTCTGGGCCTGAGTGGGAGGCATTTTACTTTGGGCACGCCAGACTCTCCAAAACCGTCACCTCGGGAGCCGCTCCCTAAGAAGTTTACGATGCCTGATGCAGCATTATATGCTAATAATGATGCAATCTCATGATCTATTCATTAAGGTCCTTGAACCTGTTTTTATAAACAAACTAATTGTCAATTATATTCCATGTTATTTGTCACAACTCTAATAATGGTTGTTGACCTGTTATTCCAGTGAGGAGGACGGGGAGCATGAGAAGAAGAATATCTGGTACTACAGCACAAAGGTCCAGCTGGGAGAGCTGATAGAGTGTCTCGACAAGGAGTACTGGGAAAACGACCTGTGTGCCGTCCTCGACGAGATGAGAGAGGAGGTGCACACTCACATGGACATCACTGAGGACCTCACCAACAAGGCCCGTGGCAACAACAAGGCCTTCCTCACGGCAGCCAACGGTAAGGCTAGACAGCCACCTGCTGGATGCTCTGAATCACTGTCTGTCACACTATGCATTGTCAATATAGAAGTGTCAATGACGACCCCTAGGCTACATGTTGTGTAGCAACTGTGCGATTACATTCCAGTACATCTCTGGAGAGGAGAGTACATTCTCCTTCGTGCTGAAGTATGATTAGGATGGTTGATGTATTAGAACTGTCAGAGGGCCACAGGTAGCCTAGCGGTTAGAGCGCTGGGCCAGTAACCGAAAGGTCGCTGGTTCAAATACCCGAGACAATAATCTGGCTGTGCTCTTGAGCAAGGCACTTCACCCTAATTTGCTCCAGGGGTGCCGTACTACTATTGCTGACCCTGTAAAACAACACATTTCACTGCACCTGTCCAGTGTATGTGACAATAAAAAAGCATCAAACATCATAGATGTTGCTATTCCCCTTTCTTTCTCAGCCTTTTTACTTATCATGCAAACAGCGTTTTTCTTATTTCCATCGAAGGGAGACGGTTGGTTTTAAACCAGTGTCTGTTTCTCTGTGTGGCTACTCTACTCCTCCTTGTTTGTTATAGAGCCGTCCTTTGTTTGTGCATTTCCTGACCACTAGATCTCATAGTTTACACAAACCAAGCTTTATATGGTAAGCTTGCTTGGTTCTAGTTGTACTGTTTTTGGATCAGTCTCCTCAATTGTTAGACAATGAGGGCTTTCTTTGACAGATATTCCAAAGACAAGGTAATGAGCCAATGCAGAGTCTTTTCTCTCCTGTCTAGTTTCACCTGTACCATCTGTAGCGATGAATGGGCCTTGCTGGTATTTTATCCTCTTCAGAAGCCCACTGTTTCATCCTCCCTCTGTGGTGACACCTTTTTCTCTCCCTATGAAAACCTCAGTTATGAACCGTTGGCAGGTGGGGAATGGAGACTGATTTCATTTTTCATCTTCTCCTGTGATCCAGGATACTTTCACAGGCATAATGCTTTCTGCTGGCTGTCCACATCTTTTTTTGTTAGATCTATTTCCCTGAATTAAGATTGGAATCTCTCTGTCTGCCTTTTTATGGGGAGAGATTTTATACCATATCATCATAGAACACATTATTGATCCACCACTCTCTTGGTCTTAGTGCTCAGACAGCAGTTTCATTAATGTCATCTCCGGAGCATTGACCCACTGTTGCGTTTCAGGGAACAATAGTAGAGACTTGGAAATCAGGAGTGACTCACTAACATGGGTTCTAATGAGTTGTTCTTGGTTTTAGCTGCCAGTGGCTAACTATATTGGTATTTAACTGTGCTGGTGATCATACGTGTTGTGACTTGGTTATTATTACCGGTCACAATCCGTTTCCACTCATTCTTCACACAGTGTCAAGTAGTGCTAGAAGGTGTATTAGCAATCTGTTATATTGAGATGTTTGTGTGGTTGTTCTCTGAAGGTTAGAGACTGTTTCTATGAGAAGTAGGATGGAAGGGGTTAACCTAGTGACAGGATGATCTTGACACTGTTACAAGCATTATACATAGGCCTATGTTACTTTCCAATTGCAATTTTATCAGCTGGTTTTATATTGTTTCAAAATGTGTAGGAGAGCAATATTGGAAAGCAATTATGGTTTGACTCCATTATATTTGTAATGCCATCCTGTAATAGAAAGACATCATCAGTGACGTCTCTAGCACTGCGATGCAGTGCCTTAGACTGCTGCGCCACTCGGGAGCCCCACATCCCCTTGTTTTAATTCCTGAAAAAAAACATTGCTGACTGGTTGAGCTTAGACATACATAATAATGTGGTAAACAACACGTAGACGTACTGATTTACATAATAATGTGGTAAACAACATGTAGAACTGCTGATTTACATAATAATGTGATAAACAACATGTAGACCTACTGATTTCCATAATAATATGATAAACAACATGTAGACCTACTGATTTCCATAATAATGTGATATACAACATGTAGAACTGCTGATTTACATAATAATGTGGTAAACAACATGTAGACCTACTGATTTCCATAATAATGTGGTAAACAACATGTAGACCTACTGATTTCCATAATAATATGATAAACAACATGTAGACCTACTGATTTCCATAATAATGTGATATACAACATGTAGAACTGCTGATTTCCATAATAATATGATAAACAACATGTAGACCTACTGATTTCCATAATAATGTGATATACAACATGCAGAACTGCTGATTTCCATAATAATATGATAAACAACATGTAGACCTACTGATTTCCATAATAATGTGGTAAACAACATGTAGACCTACTGATTTACATAATAATGTGATAAACAACATGTAGACCTACTGATTTACACAAGGTTGAAATGTAGTCTCCGGTCAAACAGACCTAGCATGGTGTGTGGGTGTTGGCCATGTGTTTATCAGCTGTGCTGTTGTTTGTGTAGATGAGATTCTGGAGCGTGTGCAGGGCAGGCAGGAACAGCGAGCGGCGGCGGAGGCAGAGAAGGCCACTACAGACACCACCAAGATAGAGGAAGAGACCCCCACACACTGCTCTCCACTACCAGACAACAGAGAGCTCCAAGACCCCAAGTCTAAAGAGGAGGCAAGCTCACAAGGTAAGACTGGAGTTGCTCTTCTATGTGAGTTGTGTATTGCCTGTGAAGTCCTTTTCTGGATGCATCTTTCATGTAGCCTTTTGTTGATCTGGTGAGGCGGTTGTGTGTTAAAGATCCAGAGTGAGTCTTGTATGTTTCACAGCAGCTGCAGCTCCCCCTGCTGGAGAAGAGAACACCACCTTCCACCCCCATACGCCTGGCTCATCCACCCAGGACGGCACTCTCCCTAAACCTGAACCCCCTAAGCCTGCTGAGGTGTCCTGCTCGGCCGCCTCTGAGAGCAGGGAGAGTGGGGAGGCCTCCATGGAGACAGAGCAGGAGAGGCCAGGTACATGATGGAGAAAGAGCCCAGCAATCTGCATCTCTCCTCCCAGCCTCTCCTCCTCCTTGTCACACCTTGCTGTGGCTATGCATGTGTGCATCCATCATCATCGGTCTCATGCTCTGGCTGTCTCAAAGCATCCTCCATACTGTAGTTGTGCTTAATGTGATGTGGTTGCTGTCACAGGGTGCATTTCTTTGGAGTCACTGCTACAGGCTTTTCTCTGCTGCTTCTTGGCTAGATGATGATCTTCATGCTGGTTGGCTGCTCCTCAATGTGACCATTTGTTGATTTGATTATTGGCTGTGTTTGGTAGATAGTCTACTAAAGAGTGCTCTTGGATCATTAAAGCTAAGTCATAGCTTCCTTTGAGGATGAGTGTCTTGAATGGCTGCAACACGGTTACACAGTATGCCTTTCTGGTTATCTACTGTCTACTAATTCAATACATGGATTACTAACATAGTGAGTGGACTCTGTTGGACAGCCTTCACTTAGTCGCCCAGTCCATAGTAATGAGTGTAACAGAGGGGGCTCTGCTCTGCCACAGTACTGCTCACTTCAGTATCACTCATTAAACTGACCCGTGTTGCTGACTTACTGAGATAATTATCCTTCAGGAATAAACAGATTTTGTCTTAAGTATTTTCTTACTCCTTAAAGCACTCTGCTTTTCACATCTGCTTATGTAACGTTTAAGTAGCCCATTATTGTATCCCCTTATTTCTGGGGTTTTCTTTTCCAAGAATTTGTCTTTCCTCCATCTTCATATGATCGAGATCTGCCTGGTTATTTTTTTACTTCAACAGATGCATTGTGCCTTTTTGCGGGATCTTGTGCTCTTGCCATTCAGTTTGTCTTCCATTGTCTTGTGTAGTGTTCAGCATGCGAGGCTCAAGAGGCTGTAGGTGTAGCCAGTTATTCAGGTCACCTTGTTCATTGCTTACATGTTCTATTTTCTCAATGCATTCATTGTGTTAGCCGGATCCTGATGCTGTGTGTTGTCTGGTCCACACACTGTGAAAACTTGTTCTCAGATAATGGCGTTTCGGCAGCAGCATCCCTGGCAGGCAGCGCCCACCACGCTAAGTCTGTCACAACCAGCCTCTTATTCTCACCCCAATTCATTGTGGAAATTGGCCTCCGTTCCTTTAGGGGAACAAAAGGCTGGCTGCCTGCCTGAACCTGCTACCTCAGCGCAGTAATATACAGCAGGGCCATTTTAACCCACAGCTCAGATGCACAAAATCTTAATTTGGTTCTGCAGCCGCGTTTTGCACTGCTTGTGTTGTTGCACTGTTTTTAGCCTTATCTGTCAGCCTGGATGGCTGAAGTGCAAATTCTTGCTCAGACTCACTGATTAAGCATTTCCCTGGTGTTATGCTAATTGTGCATTGTTATTAAGGAACAGGTGAGGCAGGGAAGGCCAAAAGCATTCTGTTTTTTACAATTGTTGTGGATTACAGGTTTTACTTTTTAAGTTGTTCATCCATGTTTGCTCTGCATTGCCATCATCATTTGCAATACTTTGTCAGTATAGACAGCTAGTGCCTGGTGCTGGTGTTGACGCATGTTTTCACACAAAGGGAGCCTAAGGGGTTTGTGCTGCTCAGCTTCTCACTGTTCAATCCTCTCCTCATCCCCAGATGACAAGCCTGTAGACTCAGAGTCCCATGGAGTGGAGGACCCCTCTGCCCAGTGCCAGCCTACTCCCCCACCACCACACCCTGGAGACGAGAACAGCAACAGCAGCCACGTCCCAGCGCCTGGGGTCCTCATGAGGCCTGAAGAGCCAAACCTCGCTGACAGGTCCTCTCAGTCCTCCATCACCAGCCAGGACGACACGGGTACGCCGTTGCCGCACCATCCATACACTCAGGCCTCTGGAGGCACTCTGTTACTGATGCATGCCCCGACTCATTCAACTTTCAAGGGCCTTGACTACCAAGTGACATTAGAGATACTGTTTGTATCATTGAACATTGCCTCCGCTTTGCTGGTTTTTGGCCCAATTAATCATGAATCCTTTATTCATGATTGACTTCTCTCTTTTAATTAATCATCACTGATCTTAATGGTGTGTTCTGTTGCTCGCAGGTGAAGGCAAGGAGAGTGTGAATGGTGAGGGGTCTGCGTCTGGACGTACTAACAATCGCATAGTGACTCGTCTGCGTAACCCGGACAGCAAGCTGAGCCAGCAGAAGACCCAGGGAGATGGCAGCCCTACACCCAGGGACAGCAAGGAGGTTAGACACCAACCAGACACTGTGTTAACCTTCTGTCGTCTCTGTGGAATTTCATCCACAGCCTAGTCTCTCACATTAGGAGAAGGCAGCCTTAGCAGGATTAAATGGATTGTCCTGTTATATTTTCAATCATCTAGACTGAAATCCAGTCCTCTGTTCCACATCGTCTCACTTCTTTATTACACAATGTTACACAATTAATTGAACTACCGGTTGTCTCCCAATTGCCAAATCCCTATGGAAACGATGTCTCTCTTCTTAGCTGTGTCTCTATTCAGCTCAGTATATATATCCCCCTGTGTGTCTCTCTATTAGACATCTCCTGCCAATTCTGAGAGTGAAGTGGCTCGTCTGGGTACTGTGAGGAAAGAATTGACGGTGAAGGGCAACCTGAACAACTTCTTCAAGCTGGGCCAGGAGGGCAAGTTCAGAGTCTACCACAACCAGTTCAGCACCAACACACTGGGCCTCAACAAGCACCAGCATCGCGAGGACCACGACAAGCGCCGCCACCTCTCCCATAAGTTCAGCCTAACCCCCGCCGGGGATTTCAAGTGGAACGGCTCCATCCACGGCTCCAAGGTGCTGACCATCTCCACCCTGCGGCTCACCATCATCCAGCTGGAGACCAATGTCCCCGCCCCTTTCCTGCACCCAAACTGGGCCTCGCACAGGTACGCTCCAGCACAGGCTACTTACTCTGGCATTGGAAAGTGGGGTTCAGAACTGTTTCACACAATGGAGAAATTGAATTATTGACTGATAAGGTCATGTGTGAAAGCATGTTTTGCCATATAGTGAGGTTGTAGGTTTGGGATTTTACAGGACAAACTGGATTAAAGCGGTGCAGATGTGCAGTAAGGCTCGGGAGTTTTCCTTGGCGCTGGCCATCATGGAGTGTGCCATCAAACCAGCGGTCATGCTGCCTGTCTGGAAAGATGCGCTTGGACACACCAGGTAAGAGACATTGATTGTGAATCGACCTAACTCATCCTTCTCTCTGCGGTCTAGTGTACAAGGCTGAACTGAATTCATTATATTGCTTCACTGCTCTGCTGATTATGAAGCATTCTGTTCACCTCTCTTCAGTGCAGAGGTCTGTAGTGGTGTGGGCAGTGTATGCAGAGTAGCTGACTCTTTTCCCATGAGTGGAAGAGGTTCTTTGTTGGAAGATAATGGAGCCCTGACTAAACAAGCCAGAGTCACCCTGCCGTTTTGATGTCTTTTTTTCACTCTCCCCCCTTCCTCTCCCTTCAGGCTCCATCGCATGACCTCCATGGAGCGGGAGGAGAAAGAAAAGGGGAAAAAGAGAGAGAAGAAACTGGAGGATGAGGAGACTCTGCAGCAGGCCACCTGGGTGAAGTACACCATCCCCATCAAACACCAGGTAAATCTGAGTTCACTTTCCTCTCAAGTCCTGTTTGGGCTTTTATGACTGCATGATGTCTGACAACATAATCATCCCTTCTTTTGTATGCGATCGTGTAGTCTGTTATCTAACTGGTTCTTTCTCTCTGTGTGTAAGGTGTGGAAGCAGAAGGGGGAGGAGTACAGAGTAACTGGGTACGGGGGCTGGAGCTGGGTCAGTAAGACTCACGTCCATCACTTTGTTCCCAGGCTACCAGGGAACACCAACGTCAACTACCGCAAAGCACTCGAAGGTAAGTGTTTCTTCTGTACACGTATTATCTATGTCTTATCTCACTGATGATGATCAAGGGCACTCAAGCTGAAAATTTGGCTCCAGAATAAATTACGTGCTTCATGTGTTTTCATTTTAATCTCTCTACAGCTAAAACTGGCAAAGAAAATGCAACATCCGGCCCAAACAAACAAAAATGTTTGCCCAAAGCACCAACAAGCTCGGAAACCCAGGCAAAAGAAGAGTCTACTCCAATTACTGAAGAAAAAGACAAGGAGGAAACCTCCTCCATGGAGTCATCTGGGAGCACTTCACCAGGAAAGGGGCAGACTCTGAAAGAGAAGGAAGAGAAAAGTATCACAGAGAAGGTGGAGGAGAGGAAAGATGATCAGGTGGAGGGGAAGACTGAGGACAAGATGGATGTTGACCCAAGTCCACCAGACACCTGTCTCAGTGAGGAAAAAGGTACAATGATATTACTTTTCATCAATAAACAGCAGGGGACCCTCTTTGTTTATCTGAATAAGACATTTTATTAGATTACATTTGGTATTTTCCCCATTCTTGCTATGATTGGCTGTGTTCTATATTCATCTGGTACTTAGCAGCTGTCTTTCAGGTCTCACAGTTAGCATTTTGGCTAATATCATTCATTGAGTTCTCTCTCTTTTAGGTATAGTGGACAGCAAATGCCCCTCATCACTGACTAACCCTGTTGTGAAGGAGGAGCCCGATCAGGAAGAAGAACCTAAGCAGGAGGACTCTGAGGCCAAGCCACCTGTCCGCCCCTTCAACTGGGATGTGGTGAACGTCAGCGAGGGCTTCCAGCTCCGTACGGCCTACAAGAAGAAGGTGAAGACGTCCAAGCTCGACGGGCTGCTGGAGCGCAGAGTGAAACAGTTCACCCTGGAGGAGAAGCAGAGGCTGGAGCGCCTCAAACAGCAGTCAGCCCTGGCCAAACACACAGTCTCCAAGGAGAAAGTTAATACAGGGACTCCCACCACCATCAAGACTGAAGCTTCTACAGCAGACAAGTTAGCAGTGACACCGTGCACTAGTCTGAAAGCTGAGGGACAAGCAGACTCAGTAGTTAAAGACACAATTGTTAAAAGGCTTGACTTTGACCAGGAGCAGCCAGTGAAATCACAGCCCTCAGGAGAGACAGATAATCTGGATGTCAGATTAGGCTCCACCGTTAAACCCCAGGCAGCACGAGCCACAGGCCCCAACCTCAACACCACAGGGTTGGCCAACCATGAGAGCAGCGTTCAGGGCAATGGTGGGGATGCATTATCTCAAACAGAGCTGAATGGAGGCTCCCAGAAAAGCATAGACCTCAACAACAAAGTCAATTCGACATCTCTAGAACCGGCTTTAGGTGCGGCCAAACCTCCCAGAGCAGAAGTGACGATAGCAGGAGAAAACGGTAGGAAGCATGGTTATGAGGAGACAGAGCAAGGTAATGGACAGAGGGAGATAGAAAGCATGGAGGTAGACCAAAGCAAACCACATTTAGTGCAGGTGAACGGGAAAGGCGCTGTTGGCACCAAGGCTCCTGTAGACTCAAAGATGCACTTAGACCTGGCCAACAAAGTGGACACCAAGGTCATGCTCCAGACGTTAGAGGGTGAGATCAAAACACTGCCAGTGAAGGAGCCTGTAAAATCCATTATGAACGGTACTCTCTCTCAGGATGGGTTAAAGGTCAACAGCACTGTGTTAGCCACCAGCCCAGCCTTGGTGGACGTAGAGAGAAAGGTTGTGGTGTCCGAGCCTGACTATCTGCCACCTCAGAAGGTTGCTAGACTGGACAATAATGGCGACAGGGTGGCAGACTCCGTCACGTCGTTACTGTTGGGTCTGCCCACTGGTGTTCCCACGGTAAGCAACAGCACCAAGTCTGAGCCAATGGAGATTGGGCAGACGGCATCCAATAAGATCACCCCATTTCCTATCCCCACTGCAGAGGAGTCCAGCTTGAGTAACAACACCACAGAGAACAGCAGTAGCAGTACTGGGGTGCTGAAGACCATCACCCAAGTCACCACAACCACTACTACCACCACCACGTCAACAGAGTCTCGCACGGTGCAGATAGCCGAGGTCTCCAGCAGCACTAAGCCTGCAGTAACGCCTGCTGCAGAGAGCAGTGCTGTGTCCACCCTCACCACCATGACCAAGAACACCGTCACCAGGGTCAGCTCCCCGACCCTCGGGGCCGCCGTCTCCAAAGAGACCAAGACTGTTGTCACTGCAACGTTGACAGGTGCCAAATCTGGCCCCTCAGGCTCTTCAGTCACCTCCATGACAGTCAGTAAGGAGTACTCCACCAGAGACCGTGTCCGGCTGCTCAAGTTCTCCCGCTCCAAGAAGACCCGCTCTGGCACGGCCCTTCCATCCTACCGCAAGTTTGTAACCAAGAGTAGCAAGAAGAGCATATTTGTACTGCCTAATGATGACCTGAAGAAGCTGGCGAGGAGAGGGGGCATCAGAGAGGTACCCATCTTCAACTACAATGCCAAGCCAGCCCTGGACATTTGGCCCTATCCCTCCCCCAGACCCACCTTTGGAATCACATGGAGGTTAGTCACGTAGTTGACCCTTAGTCATTAGGCTGCCATTCACGCAGTGGACCACCTCATGCCGTGCGCTGAAATGAAAACACAGAAAGACAACAATACTTTGAGAACATGGAACCATGTACAATTGTCCATATAGCTGTTTGGTTGTTTTGATAACACTCACTGACTTGGGTCTCCTATGCAGATACCGTCTCCAGACTGTGAAGTCTCTGGCGGGGGTCAGTCTGATGCTGCGGCTGCTCTGGGCCTGCCTGAGGTGGGATGACATGGCTGTCAAGCCCTCCCCTGCTGTAGGAACCACCCGCACAGGTGAGTGCACAGCAATCCTACCCTCCTCTCCCTCTCTCTGCCCTCCTCCTTCCTGTCTCTCAATTTGAAGATGAGGCACCATTTCAAACGGACATATTTCCTTTCTGCTTTCCCCAGAATCCTCGGAGACGGCAATCACCACAACAGAGATCATCAAGAGGCGAGATGTGGGGCCGCACGGCATCCGGTCTGAATACTGCATCAGGAAGATCATCTGCCCCGTTGGCGTCACCGAAGCTCCTAAAGGTAAAAGGATGAAACTGCATCCCAAATTCTCTTGGGATCACGCTGTCACAATCCTACTGTGGTCTCATGAATATTTGCTTTGGATTGCCTTGCTCAGCTTGTTCCTCACCTCTTCTAGTGTTCTCTCTCAAGTACCTGAGTAGGCAAATCCTTTGCAATGTAAGTGAAAATATGGAGTTTGAGAAAGTTGTTTATCCCACAGTAGAAATGATGACATTAATTGACAGATGTCGTTTCCCCTTTACCTCATTTTCTACCTCATCCTTTCTCTGTCCTCCTGGGTAGAAACTCCCACTCCCCAGAGGAAAGGCCTGCGCTCCAGCGCTCTGAGGCCAAAGAAGCCTGAGCCGGCCAAGCAGACTGGGCCCATCATCTTAGAGACGTGGGTGGCCGAGGAGGAGCTGGAGATCTGGGAGATCAGAGCCTTTTCAGAAAGGTGAGCAGGTGGACTGTCCTTAGCCTTGTGGCTGGAGAGAATAAGCTGCTGTACTGCTTGATATGATGTGACCTTTGAAGCTTTACTTCCCTCAAGATGTCTTGTTGTAACCCTGCCCAGGTCTGTTGTGTTGTCTTATTGTCATTGGATGTAGTATGACTAACTGGCTTGTCCTCTTGTGGTCACAGGGTAGAGAGGGAGAAGGCCCAGGCTGCAGACCAGGCTAAGGTTAGTAGAACGCTGAAGACAGCAGAGGAGGCCAAGGCCCAATTGGAGGCTCAGCTAAAGCACCAGAGATTGGCTGCTCAGCAGGTGGGAAGATCAGACAAGTTTCCACCTTGCACTATGGTGACACCTAGCCTCCCTACAATCCACCCCCCCCTCAGCCCAAACCTGGGGGGGCACAAACACTAAACACGGGGAGCTGGGACATTTCAAGGGCCTCTGTTTGGGTTGGTTTTGATCCTAATAATTGTCCTTTTAAACCATGTGCAATTACAAATGTGTATTGGAAGTTATGTTATGTATTATTCAGATGAGACATGTTCACTCTGTATTCACACTCTTTTACTCCGGTCTCCACTTTCCAATGAGTTTGGTGTTTCTATGTGGTTTAGCATAGATTTAGCATCTGAACCTTTGCGTTGTAGAAACGGTTGGAGCAACAGAAGCTTGGTGCCACCACCTCCACCCCCACCAGCACCCCTACAACCTCAGCCTCTGGCACTCCAGCATCCCTGACCAGCCAGGTCACCCCGGGGACTAAACTGGTCCTGGCCACCAAACTGGGGACACCTGTCACATTCCAGCAGAACAAGAACTTCCATCAGTCGTTTGCTTCCTGGGTCAAGCAGGGCCAGAGTAGTCCAGGTGAGTTTGGCGATGACTAGCTGCTCATACAAAATCATGGCAGTGGCTACTGGGGGGTGTGTTTTTAAGTTGATAGTGATCCTTGGTAGCAATGTTGAAATATTATTTTTCATGTTTTTGGTCAGAAGGCGTTTTCGTTTCTCATTTGCTTTTTAATGGTGGCCATTGAGGTTCACTTGTGGATGTCAAATTGTTACAACAACATATATAATTTTAGTGTTTGGATTCTTCTTTTTTCATTTGACCTATTTTGATAGATATTCATGGTATGTTGAATTGCCTTAATGGCCAGTGGTGTCCACTTCCTGTATCTGAAACCCAGTCAAGTGTGGGGCTGGGAAAGGGAATTCTAAAAACCTTTAGAATAACTTTTGACTCCTAGAAATAAGTTTCAGGCTAATTAGTTCATCGGTCCAGTTGTTTGAATCAAAGCTGGGGGGAAAGGACCCCTTAGTGGACACCACTGCTATACACCCTGGCTGTTGTGGTTGTACTTGCACACGGTGTGTGATTGCAGGTGGGGTGTGTCTTGCAGCCTCCACTTGCTCACGGGCCACCGTGGCCAACAGCATGGTCACCACCTCTGGACAAACGTTCCAGATCTCTGCCAGCCCGATGACCATGGCTGGCCAGGTCATCACTGCCAAGCTACCCATCCCGGCCAACAGCAAGATTGTTACGGTCAACATGCCAACCACACAAGGAGGTATGGATGACCTTGCCGTCTGTAAGGTTTTAGCCGGCATGATCGCATTGACCAGGCCTACCCCCACTCAGCAGGCCTACCCCCACTCAGCAAAACCATGAACCATCTCACCCCAGTGGAACTTTTGAGGGGCTTTGAGGTGTTGCTTTTGGTTTGAGTGTGCTGGCTGCCCTAATATGTAGAAAATGCCACTGATTTATACAAGAACATTCCAGGAAGGAGTTCCCCTGGGATGCCCTGTCTGTCTCGCTCAGTAATAGACACAGTAATGGCTGTCCTGTCTGATCCCATGGAAGCTTCCTTACGGTATCTTGGTTGGACTGAGTCCCAGACAGTGTCAACACAAAGGACCTGTTCTGCTTGATCAATACAGTCTGTCCAGGTCATCTGCAACAGGAGCAGGTGAAATTTCTCCCACTGATGGCTGTGACTTGCCAGTATATTTGGAGATGTGATTCCACCTAGTATTTCTTTGGCAAACTGAATTCCTAGTTCCATGAGCTTTTAACAAGGGTGTTTGACTTGTTGTAAATGTCGTTATTGAGGTTCAACACCCTACTGTTGATCTACTTGTAGTGAATTCATGCTGCTTAACACAGTCCCTCTCCGTCACAGGTATGGTGCAAGTCCAGCAGAATGTCCTGGGCATTATTCCATCCAGTACCCCAGGCAACCAGCGGACCTACTCCTCATTCCAGAACCGCAACGCCACCATCAACATCAGACCCAACACCTCCACCTCAACCACCACTCAGCCGGTAGAGAATAGACATCCAAACAGATCTGTCCCTCTCTCACATATTATTGCTCGGTCTTTTTCCCTCTTATGCTCTCCCCTGCTCTTTCTTTGAGTTATAATCTTAATTGGAATGTAGTGAAATTAGCATAATCATGTGTACAGTATCATTTATTTGTGTTTTGTTTCTTTGGCCCAGGTCATCGCCACCGGAGCCCAGATCCGTCCGGGCATGACGGTGATCCGATCGCCCCTGCAGCAGGGCACCACCATCAGAACCCCCTTGATGATGCAACAAGGTATTCTACCAACCAGTAGGTCTCTCCTCTTCCGCCTCCCAACCTGTGGCTGCATGGCTCTGCTCACTCCTCAGCATGCACATTACAGACAGTCCGCAACATTGCTTTGTGTTGATATGTTTATACGTATACATTTTATTCAGATGGATACTATATTTAGAACTGTATTGGTAGTCCGCCGATGTTAACTTTATGTATGAGCTCCAGTCAATTAATTCATGATTTGTCTTGGGACTGTCCCATGCACTTTTCTTATTTAAGGCTACTTGTGTTTCCGTTTGTCTGCCTCACTGTCTGTCCTCTAGGCCAGCAGCAGGTGGTGACTCAGATCATCCGGGGCCAACCTGTCTCCACAGCAGTTTCCAGTGGCAGCCCTGTGCAGACCAGCGCAGGCCAGAGGATGCTGGGTGCCGCCCCGTGCCCCCGTCCTGTCACACCTGCTCCCGGGCAGTCCCCATCACCATCCACCCCCCAAGGCGGCCGACCACAGCAGGGCCAGGTCAAACTCACCCTGGCCCAGCTCACCCAGCTAACGCAGGGGGCACAGGTGAGGAGCCACCTGCTCTCTTTTACACCTACTTTCACACATACTCTCACACTCCTGTTGGATGTATTCTCTGTGTGTTTCTATGTCTGACTGTGTGTGTGTCTGTGTGGTCCAGGGTGGGAACCAGGGTCTCACAGTAGTAATCCAGGGACAGGGCCAGACCACAGGCCAGCTGCAGGTCATCCCCCAGGGGGTGACAGTCATCCCAGGCCCTGGGCAGCAGCTCATGCAGGCTGCCATGCCCAACGGCCAGGTGCAGCGCTTCCTCTTCACCCCAGGGGCATCAGCCCCTGCCCCCGCCACCACGGCCAGTGCTGCTGTCACCCCCGTCACAGCCACCACAACAACACCCTCAGTGCCAGGTATGAGGCCAGGCCACTTCAACAAGCATCGTACACAAGGCTTTGCAGAGTTGTGAATTAGAATGTTCATTTGGATTGGTCTCTGGTTTGTGTAGATGTGTTAATACTGTGCTGCTGTCTATCTCCCCTCCGTTGCAGCACTGTCTCAGTCTCCGGTTCAGACTCCCGCCACCTCTCAAGCTCCGGTTCAGACTCCCGCCACCTCTCAAGCTCCGGTTCAGACTCCCGCCACCTCTCAAGTCCAGCCTCCTCAACAGGCTATCGCTCCAGTCCAGCCTCCTCAACAGGCTATCGCTCCAGTCCAGCCCCCTGCCCTCGCTCCTGCCCCCCCTCCAGTGTCCACACATCAGACTCAATCCCCTCAGACTCAAGTCCACATCCCCCTCCAGTCCCCCACTGCCTTACCCCTCCAGCAGATAGCCCAGATCCCAACCTCTCCACAACAGGTCCATATGAAGGCTCTCTCGGTCTCCCCCACCGTCACCCAGGCCACAGTGAGGCCCATCCAGGGCCATGCTCAACTCCAGCCTCAGGTTCCGGCTCAGATCAGGCCCCAGCAGCAGCTGCAGCTCCACCACCAACCCCAGCTGATCACAGTGCCAGGGCTGCAGCAGCAGGTCCAGGTGCTGGGCACCATCCAGACCCACGTGGCGGCCCAGCTCCAAGCCCAGCAGGGTGGGGCGGTGCCCCAGCAGATCAAGCTGCAGCTGCCTATCCAGATCCAGCAGGCAGGAGGCCAGGTGCAGGCCCACCAGATCCAGAACGTGGTGACCATCCAGACAGCCAGCTTGCAGGAGCACCTGCAGAGGATCCAGCAGCTCAGAGAGCAGCAGCAGAAGAAGAAGCAGCAGGAGGCCAAGAGGGAGCAGAGCCTGCAGGCCTCCAGCCCAAGTGACATCATCCAGAAACAGGTGGTGATGAAGCAGAATGCTGTGATAGAAAATCTGAAACAGAGGAAGACCATGACTCCAGCAGAGCGGGAAGAGAACCAGAGGTATGGCTGTCATTGTTCACAGACATGACCCTAACATAACGACATTCATATGAATTACAGTAAAAAAAAAAAATATCTATTTGTCAGTTCCAAAACCTTACTATGCTTAATCCTACCAACAACCGGCAACTATTTTGTGTTAGTTGTATTTTGTCTGATTCCATGATGAGTCTGACAAGCCCTCCTTTCCTCTATCCCCTGCTGAGCAGAATAATCGTCTGTAACCAGGTGATGAAGTTCATCCTGGACAAGATCGACAAGGACGAGAAGCAGGCGGCTAAGAAGAGGAAGAAGGAGGAGTCTGTGGAGCAGAAACGCAGCAAGCAGAATGCCACCAAGCTCTCGGCGCTGCTCTTCAAGCACAAAGAGCAGCTCAAGGCTGAGATCCTGAAGAAGAGGGCTCTACTGGACAAGGAGCTGCAGCTGGAGGTTCAGGTCAGTGCCATAGCCACCTCTGCATCATAGGCCACTGTATTGTAGTGCTCCAGTAGGGTGTAGAAGTGTGATATTGGATGTATTGAGAAATATTGCGGCCACTGCCCAGGAATTCCTTACATTGTGATACCAACTGTCAACCATTCTCTCTCTCTCTCTCTCTCTCTCCTTCCTGTCCCCTATGTCCTCTCTCTCAGGAGGAGCTGAGGAGGGACATCAGCAGGCTGAGGAAGGAGAAGGAGAAGGCCCAAGCTGCAGCCTCTCAGGCAGCCGCTGCCGCAGCCCAGGTAGCCTCATCCCTCTCCCCCACCATGGCCTCGCCCTCCTCCGCCCACAAACGCAAGAGGGACGGCGAGAGGGACTCGTCCTCCTCCGCCAAGCCCAAGAAGAAGAAGATGATATCCACTACCTCAAAGGATCACAAGAAGGAAGTCAAGCTGTACTGTGTCTGTAAAACGCCCTATGACGAGGCCAAGTAAGATACGGATGCACCATATCGGGTTCCCATAGAAACACTGAACATGTAACTCAACTGTAGCATGTATGTCAAAGACGTCGAACTTAAGTCCACATGGTTTCAGGTTCTACATTGGGTGCGACCTGTGCTCCAACTGGTTCCACGGTGCGTGTGTGGGCGTCACGGAGAAGGAGGCCAAGAAGATGGATGACTACGTCTGTAATGGTTGCAAGCAGGGCCAGGACTCAGAGGGCACCATGGAGGAGCTGTACTGCATCTGCCGGACGCCATATGATCAAACACAGTATGATAACACAATACTAATAAGGTTATAGCTTGGGTGGACTGAATGTTATAGGTCCAAATATCCCTGACCTGTACTTCCCATGTCTTTTCTCCCAGGTTTTACATTGGCTGCGACCGTTGCCAGAACTGGTACCACGGGCGCTGTGTGGGCATCCTGCAGAGTGAGGCCACCCACATAGACGAGTACGTGTGCCCGCAGTGTCAATCCACGGAGGACGCCATGACGGTCCTCACACCGTTAACCGACAAGGACTACGAGGGTTTAAGAAGAATCCTGCGCTCCTTACAGGTATGAAAGCCTGTGGTCTCCTCTGTTCAGTGTCTTTACTGATGATGCCATTTGATATGGAGATGGCCAGAGTTGGGAGTCATGTACATCATGTACCCTGTCTTGAATAAATGAAATGGTTAAATGAAACAACGTTGCATTGCAGGACCAGTGTTCTAGTCTGGGGCACTACATTCTCAACATACTTCAGTATACCTCACTGTTGTAAATCTAGTGAAACATCTATTTTTCTGTTAACAGGCTCACAAAATGGCGTGGCCGTTCCTTGAACCAGTAGATCCCAACGATGCTCCTGATTATTATGGCGTAATAAAGGAACCAATGGGTAAGGGCAAGGGCAGATCTATAAATCACTGCAATGTCATTAACTGTCTCTATTATTTCTGTTTTGGAGAAAAAACATTAATCTTGAATGTGTTGGAAAGTAGACACAATGTGTACTTGGCTAGTGTTTATGTTGATTGGTTAGAAAATATAAAAATTGACCAACACATTTACCTTTGGTCACCCTTCTCTATGTTTCATCCCCAGACCTCTCCACAATGGAAGACAGATTACAGAAACGGTATTACAACAAGCTCACTGAGTTTGTGGCAGACATGACCAAAGTCTTTGACAACTGCCGCTACTACAACCCCAACGACTCCCCCTTCTTTCAGTGTGCCGAAGTTCTGGAGTCATTCTTTGTACAGAAGCTCAAAGGTTTCAAAGCTAGCAGGTAAGTTTATTGCTTTCATGACTCCCAAAGCTCTTCAGAGGCCCTGTCATTAAGTCTCCTGTTAGAAAAGACTCCCTCTGTCATGCTCCTCTGCTTTCCATGGTCTCATCTGACATTAGGGCATGGGTAATGGCTTGTCAGTCATCATGTTCATGACACTCCATGTGACTTTGATTGAATCTGCTTTTGAGAATTTCCCAAGAACGCCCTTTTTTTCTTTTTCATTAAACCATGCATCCGTGTCATGCTAGTTAGCCTCATGCACTCTCTGGGCATGTCAGTTTGTGTTGTAGTAGCCTGACTTTGGCTGTGGTTTGTGGGCTGCTTGGTAGAGGGATGCAGAGTCTTACCAAAGCCTACAGGGCTGACTTCAGCTCAGACATCCTCCCTGCAATAGTTTTCAATAGAGCTTCATTCACGTTTGCTCCATCTCTGTGTCATGCATCACCTTGCATTTGTGTCTCTTTCACCTGTACCGCATGCATTTGATTTATGCCACTCATTCTCTCTTTCTTGCAGATTGTGATGTCATAAGTCTGACGTTATAGCTGGAGTCTGAGCTGGATGCTGGGGTCTCTAGTAGTGAATCATGGAACTTGCTGTTTCATAAACAGTGGAAATTCTGTGTGATTATTTAAGATTTAAAGAAATAAACACACAAACACACACAAGTGTTCTATCAGTAAAACAAACCATGCTTAAAAGTACATTTGCAAGTATAGAAGCCAAATTCCAAAGATGCCTTCTGTGACAATCACAAAATGGCAGCCATGTTGACACTTACAAATCAAGTTTTCAAGGGATATGCTTTTTCTCTATTATTTTGGTAATTTTACCATTTAAAATCGTATCAATTATCAGCAAGATAAGTGTCAGGGAAGCTTTTACTTAGAAATGTGTAAATAAGCTTCACCCAGAAATGCATGTTTTATTTGATGTTAGTTATTCTTGGAGAGGGAGATATAAAAGCATTTGGGACCACATATGTAAAGCTGTATATTTTATTATTATATATTTATCAAATTAAGTTCCTCTCTTCCTCATGGCCTTCTTTCAGCTGATTTAAATATCATGCATTTGTAATGAATGGGCATGATTTTAATATAGTGCACAGGTTTTGTAGGTACATTCTAGCTTAACTACTGGTTGATTTATTATTTGGATGTTTTAAATTAAATGATTAAAAAAATATATGAATTGTATGGTTTTTAATCCTTTTGTGAAGGATTATTTTATGGTTAAAACAAAGAGAGCCTATGGTCAGACGAATTTATATAGACTTAAAATAATAAATAAAATGTCACTGCTTAACTATATTGGACCCCATGCCTTACTGCATAAAGGTACCTCAGGATGTAGACGTGAAGCACCATTTTCATTGACCAAGTCATTCCCAATGAATTAGACCAACATGGCTGCGCTATCTCCTTCCTGACCCCATGGCATCCATTTTTTGTATCAGTGTTTTGTTGTTTGTTTTTTGTTAATGTCAGTATGTTTAAACTATTCATATTTTTTTTGAAAGGTTCTCAACTGTTCCCCTTTTCCACATTCTATAGGTCTCATAACAACAAACTACAGACTTCGACCCCTTAGTATATACCACATATTTGTACAACAAAAAAATGCACTCTGCGAGAATTGGGTTAAATTCTGAACAATTAATCCATGTTGGGACCTGGCGCCTGTGCTTTGTGACCTCCACTCCTCTCCCTCCTTCTGGCCCCACTACGCAGCCCCCAAAGGAAGACTCCCTGTAAGACCAGCAGCGCTGCTCCCACTGTCAGGTGGAGCTGCTGCCTGCCCACCTCTGCCACATGGACATTTGACAAGGGGTTCAAATGGATGGTTTGAATAAAGGCATTTCTGAAAAAGGTTACCTTGAAGAAAATACTTTTCTTTGGAGATCTCACGTTTCCTTGTTCGTTCTTCTTGATTTGATTTGATTATTTGTTACCCCTCTAGCCAGTTGAAGAAATTAACAAAAGCTCTTACGCTTCCATGGCCATGCCCATAAAAAAAAAAAACATTTGATGCCTGTTTGAATGTTGAGCTGAGTTGCACTCAGTGTATCAGATTGCACAGTGACAGTTA
>QNTS01001761.1:224015-274878 GCA_003317085.1 Hucho hucho
TTAAATAGGGAGCCAATTTGTTTTCAGCACTTTTATATCCATGACTGATCATGGCTCCCTACAGCAGACATATCACAGTATCGAATTGCAATAAATAGAGTCAGTAGAATGACAATATATATCGCGTCGGCACCAAAGTATCGTGAGTTCCCTGGCACTTCCCAGCCCCACTACCCATCCACATCGCTCCAACTGACGTTTCTTCTCCGCGATGAGTCTGGATTTGCCTCCTTCCCATCACGATTTCTAGAATGCGAACACATTCTCACTATTCAGATTGATCCCAGAAACCGATGGGTTGGGCCAATGCTGGCCTACATGAAGTTATCAACTTTGGTACTGATTGGTAAGATTTGTTAGACTATCCAATCGCTGATGAATTTGTTTTGTACAACACCCCTCATTTTGAAGTCTCACAAACAACTTCTAGGATGGCAATTTCTGACAATGTATGTAGCGATCGATAGAGCAGAGGAATTAAATTCAGGGTGTCGTCAGGAAAATGCCCTCTCTCCTCTAGTCGACTTTTGCCCTCTCTCATGTTCGGCATCCAGACAAGCTCTCAGTGCTTAATGCAGTGAAGGTAGTGACCAACCACTCAATTGGGGCTGCTATTGCGAGATGTCAAATATTGTATAAACTAAATCATCACTATTTGGGCATGATAAGATGACATGATCGTGAAAAGCTAATGTGTTTACTTACTGATAGGTGAGTTTGTATAAGTAATGAAGGTCTGAGCATGAGTCGTGAATTGATAATAGCTGCTTGTTAGATGTAGTTGACTTTGACACATTGCTGTTGATGAGTTTGTTATTGGGTAAGCCCTGAATGATGAGTTGTTACATGCAAGCAGTCTTGTCGCTGTTTGCGTTCCTCTGAGCTTCTCCTTGCTGACATACCCCCATCCATTTGAACCAGATGTTGCAGACGGTTGCCAGCTTTTAAACTGGAAAAATATGGCAAGCAAGCTGCTAAAACTAACACTTGTGGTGAGAATTGCCCCTTGAATACACAAGGCAGGTTTCCATTATGCTCTACAGCTGATCACTCTTAAATTATGTCACACAAACATGGTTAATGGCACAATACATGATCCGGTAAGTAATAAATTACATTGTTAAAATATGGCTCAATGCGGAGCACATTATCTGATCAGCTCTAAATTGTATTACTCAAACATGGTTCATGACCAAATGATATCAATTCCAAACAGCCATAAATTTGTCAGGACACAGCACATGCTAACTTATCGGTCTTCCATAAAGTAATTTGAACAAAGAAGCTGTGGAAGGGAGAAGTGATCCCTCCATTTTAACACTGAGGCCTCTGATCCCCAGCTGTCTTTAGCCGAGAGCTGAATTCGCCTCACCACCAACAGATTTGGACAGCACAGACATTGATTAAGAGATCTCCATAGCATCAGTAAAATGAAACGCTTAGTAATAGGTTATAAAAATATATATTTAAGGGCCATCTGGTCTTAGTTTTATTGGCTGACCCTTTGTTAGTTGATTCAACTCTTTGTTTTGCATGCATATTACTCTTCTGGGTTTTGCCATGTACAGGAAAGAGGGAAGAACTAACTATGGGATTGTCTAGCATTCTCCACAAAAGCTTTCTTTCTTTCTTTCTTTCTTTCTGAGTCACTCAGTCCTGTTCTTTCCAACTGTAAACTGCTCCCCTCCCAGTCCTAAGCGTGTGTCACTCCCACCCTCAGTGAGAGAGAAAGCTGTCGTGTGGTGCTGGGTTTCTCTCTGACTCAGTGGTTTTGGATATTTCTTTTGACTTGGAACCAGCTACTATTCAGGACAGCGTTGAACAAAGCTGCAGCTTTGTCAGGTTTACCTATTGAAATGTCTACATTTTATTTAGTTTGATTATAGTTGCTAGCTACCTCTCTGGGATCTTATAAAATGGGCTGTTGAATGAACACCGATGCACTTGTCTCATTTAAATCAAATCAGCCCCCAAAATTCCTTGTGCCAATAGGTTGCGAGACAAAAAATGATCTCTGTACAAATCTGATTGAAGGATCCATTCTCTGTAGTCCTTAGTTTACCGATTGGGTTACCATGTTAGGTAGTGGGGGGAAACTTGCAGCTAGGCATAGATGGTGCTCCCGGTACAGGACTTAATGATCAAGAGTTCTTAATGTGTGCCGAGTCTGCCTGGTGCGTTTATGTGGCTCAGGCCGTTTTACAGAGTGCCTGTATGGAAGTGATTTTGGTCATCTGGGTGTTCAGACAGGATACATCGTAAATACACAATGATTAGTGTGGGGAACTGTTGACTTTGCTACTCCATTACAGAACTGCAGAACAGTTCCACATTTTGCTTAAAGAGAAGGAAAACAAAACAATAGCAATTATTGCGCGTCATTTGTAAATGTTTTCCTTCCCCCACTGAGGGCCCTCCAATAATTGCAATTTTTCCATAAATGAATTGACTGGGGTTGGCTTTCCTGTTGGTTCAGCTGCTCTTCAATGAGGACAAAGGCTTCTGCGGTCACACTCCCAAACCACCGCCAGCAACGGAGCCGAGGCCAGATGTAGAGGCGGAGTGGGCAGCATCGGAGAGGAAGCTCTTTACAGACAAACACTTGTCCAAATGTCACCTCTGACAGGTGGGGAGCAGACAAGAGAAACTCCCTTTGAGGTTCATAGTAATAATAAAGTGAAGAATTGCAGTCATTACGCAGCAGGACTTTCGGTTGGTCCTCATGTTTTGCTCAGATTGCTGGGTGGATGATGAAGCCTGTCCTCTCTACAGTGCAATGTGTTTGAGCAATCAGCCGGTGGTGGACCTGAGTAGAGTGGTGCTCCCAGCTAGGCCGAGCAGAGGGTGGCCCATCAGACAGAGCTTTATTATCTCCAGTGGTGGTGGTGTTTTCCCAAATTCAGAGTTCTTTATTGAACTTAATGCTGGCTTAGGTTGGTGTGTGTGTTTGTGCGCTTATCTCACTGACTAGTTTCCTTGTCTCATTTAGAAACTAAATGTACAGACCACCTCACATTCCCCTTTCTATAGACAGGTGGTTTGTCTACCAACCGAACTGATGCGTGCACAACTTTGGGGCAGCACAGATGGGGTTGGCTTACAAACAAAGGATTATTGACAACATATAACCTAAATACATGTGCCCAATAAGCACTGGTGTCTCTCAAATACATTGTTAGTTGTTGATTAGCTAGCTAGTGAATTTTAGCCATGTTGGCAAAGCCGTGACATAAGTCAAAACACCTCAAAACAAGACAACTAGCTGAAACAGCCACCTATGATTCCCCACAGAGCGACAGCAATGACAAGAAGCCGTTCAGAATCATAACCTAGCCTTTTGCCTCTTAGATGTGAGTGCATCATTGTTTCGACGTTGTCAACCAACCCGTCTGTCTATACTCTGCTCTGTCTTGCCTCTGTAGCCTATGTTCTTTGTGAAACCAGAGGGCATCCAATGATAAGCAGGTGCTGAGCGTGAGTATCAGTCGACAGAACATCTGCAACCAACCCCTCTGATGATAAGTGCTCTCCAGGCAGCGGCCGACATTATTTACAAGCTCCCCTCCACCTTACTGTCTGCATGTCTGACAGAGGAAACACTCTCTGCACCTGCTCTGCCTCGGAGTTGTCCATTTTGATCATTCTCCACCCCAGTTTCTTATTTACACACTGACATATCTGCATTTCACACCACCGCTCCGAAGAAGCCCTCTGTCAGCTTCCCAAGGAAGATGCCGTCTGGGGACCGTGCGGACAATGGAAGTTTTCTCCGACTTGAATGGTAATCCTCCTGGGTGGTTGAAAGGGCACCTTCAAAGGCCTGATGTGTTAACCTGGCAGAGCCGGTTAATGGGTTAGAATTGGATTAGCGGTGAGGGGGAGCTCTAGTGAGAATTAATCTGATGCTTGTCTGCAGGCTCCTCATATCACTGCTGCCTGAACTCCATTCTTTTCCTCCCTATGCTCATTCGCGCTCATTTCTCTAACGCTGCCTTTGAAGTGAGAAATGTCACTTTGGTGTACTTTTTCACTATGATTCACTTTAGGTGCCCTTGTTGTTTTTCAGGAAAAAATAAATTGGGTTGTGTTTGGGTCTCACTCCTTTGACAAATGTAGGCTAGTCGTAATATCTAGTGTCTTAACCTGTTATGGATCCAATCCCATGAACGGGATCGATTTTGACAACATCCGGTGAAATGCAGAGCGCCAAATTCAAATTACAAAAATACTAATTTCAAACATTCATGAAAATAAAACTCAAAAATAGCATAAAATAAATCGCTTACCTTTGATGATCTTCCTCGGATGCATACCCAAGCGTCCCGTTTACACAATAAAAGGTCCTTTTGTTCGATAAAGTTCCTCTTTATATCCATATAGCTCTGTTTGGTTGGCGCGTTTTGTTCAGTAGTCCACCTGCCCAAAGGCTTTCATCCATGCAGACAAACGATATCCCAAAAGTACCCGTAAAGTTTGTCGGAAAAAGTCAAACCTTTTTCTAAAGACTGTTGACATCTAGTGGAAGCCATAGGAACTGCAATCTGGGGGTTAAACTATGAGGCTTTGAATAGCTGGCCTATTGAAAACAGTGTGACATGACTGATTCAGACATCCCGAATGGATTTTGCTCAGGTTTTTGCCTGCCATATCAGTTCTGTTATACTCACAGACATTATTTTAACAGTTTTAGAAACGTCAGAGTGTTTTCTATCCAAAGCTATATGCATATCCTAGCTTCTGGGCCTGAGTAACAGGCAGTTTACTTTGGGCACGTTTTTCATCCGAACTTCAAAATACTGACCCCTAGCCTTAAGAGTTAAAGGGATAATGCGAGATTCTGGAAATACAATTTTTTTTAAAGTATGTCTGTGTGCAATATGAAGGAAGTTCGAGGTAGTTTCGCGAGGTGATGCTAACTAGCGTTATATGTTGTATAGGTGCATTGGAATGTGTTGTTTTACAGGGTCAACCATAGTTATACGGTGCCTCTGGAGCAAATTAGGGTATATCTCTTTCTTAGGGTAGGGCATATCTCTTTCTCACAGGAGGTTGGTGGCACTTTAATTGGGAAGGGCAGGCTTGTGGTAATGGCTGGAGCTGAATGAGTGGAATCGTATCAAACACATGGTTTCAATGTGTTTGATACCATCCAGCTTTATTATGAGCCATCCTCCCCTCAGCAGCAAAAAAAGAAACGTCCCTTTTTCAGGACCCTGTCTTTCAAAGATAATTCGTAAAAATCCAAATAACTTCACAGATCTTCATTGTAAAGGGTTTAAACACTGTTTCCCATGCTTGTTCAATGAACCATAAACAATGAATGAACATGCACCTGTGGAACGGTCGTTAACTTCTTAGGGATCACTGCACAACTTGACCGTTTTGGAGAGCCTGGCGTGCCCAAAGTAAAATGCCTCCCATTCAGGCCCAGAAAATAGGATATGCACATATTTGGTACCATTGGATAGGAAACACTCTGAATTTTGTAAAACTGTTAACCATTTGTCTGTGAGTAAAACAGAACGGATATGGCAGGCAAAACCCCGAGGAATTTCTGTCCTGGAGAAAGTGGTTTTCACAGAGTGCCTCATTTGGAACCCCTCCCTCATGAAAATGCCCATAAAAGGGCATATGAATGCAGTACCTATCGCTTCCTCTGGATGTCCTTTGTCTCTAGAAAGTGGTTTCATGCTGTTCAGATGAGTTAGAACAGAGAAGAAGAGAGAATCAGGAAGTGCCTCTTTGGAACTCTGTAGGACTGGGCACGCGCTCTCGCCAAGCGCGCACTGTGTTTCCCTCGGTCTGTAGAGCTCAGTTTNGCTTTCGCCGTAAAGCCTTTTTGAAATCTGACAACGCTGTGATATTGCCAAGAAACAGAGCTTTTGATGAGTATGAAACACTTGTATATTGGTGGATTTTTAATAATTCAACTTTGGGATTTTGAATTTGGCGCTTTACATTTTACCTGGTGGTGTCGGGAGTGGGTCGCTAGCGCCCCAATGATCCCTGAGAGGTTAAGACACGAACAGGTAACAGACGGTAGGCAATTAAGGTCACAGTTATGAAAACTTAGGACACTAAAGAGGCCTTTCTACGGACTCTGAAAAACACCAAAAGAAAGATGCCCAGGGTCCCTGCTCATCTGCGTGAATGTGCCTTAGGCATGCTGCAAGGAGGCATGAGGACTGCAGATGTGGCCAGGGCAATAAATTGCAATGTCCATACTGTGAGACGCCTAAGACAGCACTACAGGGAGACAGGACGGACAGCTGATCGTCCTCGCATTGGCAGACCACGTGTAACAACACCTGCACAGGATCGGTACATCCGAACATCACACCTGCGGGACAGGTACAGGATGGCAACAACAACTGCACGAGTTACACCAGGAACGCACAATCCCTCCATCAGTGCTCAGACTGTCCGCAATAGGCTGAGAGAGGCTGGACTAAGGATTTGTAGGCCTGTTGTAAGGCAGGTCCTCACCAGACATCACCGGCAAAAAACGTTGCCTATGGGCACAAACCGTCGCTGGACCAGACAGGACTGGCAAAAAGTGCTCTTCACTGACGAGTCACGGCTTTGTCTCTCCAGGGGTGATGTTCGGATTTGCGTTTATTGTCGAAGGAATGAGCATTACACAGAGGCCTGTACTCTGGAGCGGCATCGATTTGGAGGTGGAGAGTCTGGGGCGATGTGTCACAGCATCATCGGACTGAGCTTGTTGTCATTGCAGGCAATCTCAACGCTGTGCGTTACAGGGAAGACATCCTCCTCCCTCATGTGGTACCCTTCCTGCAGGCTCATCCTGACATGACCCACCAGCATGACAATGCCACCAGCCATACTGCTCGGTTCTGTGCGTGATTTCCTGCAAGACAGGAATGTCAGTGTTCTGCCATGGCCAGCGAAGAGCCTGGATCTCGTTCCCATTGAGTACGTCTGGGACCTGTTGGATCGGAGGGTGAGGGCTCAGGCCATTCCCCCCAGAAATGTCTGGGAACTTGCAGGTGCCTTGGTGGAAGAGTGGGGTAACATCTCTCAGCAAGAACTGGAAAAATCTGGTGCAGTCCATGAGGAGGAGATGCACTGCAGTACTTAATGCAGCTGGTGGCCACACCAGATACTGACTGTTACTTTTGATTTTGACCCCCTCTTTGTTCAGGGACACATTCCATTTCTGTTAGTCACTTGTCTGTTGAACTTGTTCGGTTTATGTCTCAGTTGTTGAATCTTGTTATGTTCATACAAATATTTACACATGTTAAGTTTGCTGAAAATAAACGCAGTTGACAGTGAGAGGACGTTTTTTGTTGTTGCTGAGTTTATATGTGTGTGTGTTTTGTGGGGGTTAATTTTTCGGGATGGAAAGACGCTTCCAGTATAAACTTTAATGACTCAAACCAGATATAAAGTATGTAGAACAGATAATGGACCTATATATTTTTTCATAATTTAATCTTTGAGAACTAACAATCCCCAAAATTAAAGGTCAACAGTCAGGGAGAATTTAACATTCCAAAAGCAATGAATTTAGCAGTATACAGTTGAAGTCAGAAGTTTACATACAGCTTAGCCAAATACATTTAAACTCAGTTTTTCACAATTCCTGACATTTAATCCTAGTAAAAATTCCCTGTCTTAGGTCAGTTAGGATCACCACTTCATTTTAAGAATGTGAAATGTCAGAATAATAGTAGAGAGAATGATCTATTTCAGCTTTTATTTCTGTCATCACATTCCCAGTGGGTCAGAAGTTTACATACCCTCAATTAGTATTTGTTAGCATTGCCTTTAACTTCTTATGGATCGGTGGGATGCTAGCGGAAATGCAGAGCGCCAAATTCAAATTACAAAAATAGTAATATTAAACATTCATGGAAATACAAGTGTCATACATGATTCAAAAGCTTACTTTGGGCACGCCAGACTCTCCGAACTTCCGAACACTGCCCCCTAGCCCAAACAAGTTAAATTGTTTAACTTGGGTCAAACGTTTTGGGTAGCCTTCCACAAGCTTCCCACAATAAGTTGGGTGAATATTGGCCCATTCCTCCCGACAGAGCTGGTGTAACTGAGTCAGGTTTGTAGGCCTCCTTGCTCACACACGCTTTTTCAGTTCTGCCCACAAATTTTCTATAGGATTGAGGTCAGGGCTTTGTGATGGCCATTCCAATACCTTGATGTTGTTGTCCATAGGCCATTTTGCCACAACTTTGGAAGTATGCTTGGGGTCATTGTCCATTTGGAAGACCCATTTGCGACCAAGCTTTAACTTCCTGACTGATGTCTTGAGATGTTGCTTCAATATATCCACATAATTTTCCTTCCTCATGATGCCATGTATTTTGTGAAGTGCACCAGTCACTCCTGCAGCAAAGCACCCCCACAACATGATGCTGCCACCCCCGTGCTTCACGGTTGGGATGGTGTTCTTCAGCTTGCAAGCCTCCCCCTTTTTCCTCCAAACATGTTGATGGTCATTATGGCCAAACAGTTCTATTTTTGTTTCATCAGACCAGAGGACATTTCTCCAAAAAGTACAGTCTTTTGTCCCTATGTGCATTTGCAAACCGTAGTCTGGGTTTTTTATGGCTGTTTTGGAGGAGTGGCTTCCTGCTTGCTGAGCGGCCTTTCAGGTTATGTCAATATAGGACTAGTTTTTCTGTGGATATAGATACTTTTGTACCTGTTTCCTCCAGCATCTTCATAAGGTCCTTTGCTGTTGTTCTGGGATTGATTTGCACTTTTCGCACCAAAGTACGTTCATCTCTAGGAGACAGAACACGTCTCCTTCCTGAGTGGTGTGACGGCTCCGTGGTCCCATGGTGTTTATATTTGCATATTATTGTTTGTACAGATGAACGTGGTATCTTCAGGCGTTTGGAAATTGCTCCCAAGGATGAACCAGACTTGTGGAGGTCTACAATTTTTTTCTGAGGTCTTGGCTGATTTCTTTTGATTTTCCCATGATGTCAAGCAAAGAGGCACTGAGTTTGAAGGTAGGCCTTGAAATAAGTCCACAGGTACACCTCCAATTGACTCAAATTATGTCAATTAGCCTATCAAAAGCTTCTAAAGCCATGACATTTTCTGGAATTTTCCAAGCTGTTTAAAGGCACAGTCAACTTAGTGTATGTAAACTTCTGACCCACTGGAATTGTGATACATTGAATTATAAGTGAAATAATCTGTCTGTAAACAATTGTTGGAAAAATGACTTGTGTCATGCACAAAGTAGATGTCCTAACCGACTTGCCAAAACTATAGTTTGTTAATGAGACATTTTGGAGTGGTTGAAAAACAAGTTTTAATGACTCCAGCCTAAGTGTATGTAACCTTCTGACTTCAACTGTATATTGTATTATGTTTGCGTAAAAGAGCACAGCATTAGCCATGGCAAAATGTATAGATTTGCAGTAAATTCACTTTAAAACTGCAAAAATGTATCTCAACTACATGGAGATTTTTATTTTCCTTGCATTACAGGAAATTGGCTTAAAAATGTTAATCTTCTCTACACCGGCAAGATGGGAGGCCTCTTATTTAGTTTTTTAAATTGCTGAGCCGACCGCACACCCAGCCACGCCCACCACCTAAGCCCCTTTTTGATCCAGAAAAGGCCTGACTTCAGGCATGTCTATGAATCCACACAGTGTATCAGGTCATGTACAGTAGCAGTCTTTAGAACAGGGCAGAGGGGCCTGTAGCATGGTCAATTGCCTTGGCAGACACTCCGCCCTCCTCATCTCTGTTGTTTAGTCTGACCTCGCCAGACCAGACCTTCCTCCCTCTAACACAGGAGCAAAGGTACACATGACCCCATTATTCTCCATCACTTAGGCTATGTATACAGGGTTCCACTTTGCTGGGGATCCCTGGGATACTCTTTAACGGTTTTTACTAAGTTGATTTTGTGATTAGTTTTAGTTGTTTGATTCTTGTTTTGTTTTTTTATTTTTCTGTGGTTCGGGGAGTTAATGGTTTGCTCAGGTGAGTCTTATAAACTCACTAGATTAGAAGTCGACAGATTATGATTTTTCAACGCCGGTGCCGATTATTGGAGGACCAAAAAAAGCTGATACCGATTAATCGGCCGACATTTATATATATATATTTGTATATATATTTGTAATAAACGACAATTACAACAATACTGAATGAACACTTTTATTTAAACTTAATAATATATACATAAATAAAATCAATTTAGTCTCAAATAAATAATGAAACTTGCTCAATTTGGTTTAAATAATGCAAAATAAAATAATGTTGGAGAAGAAAGTCAAAGTGCAGTATGTGCCATGTAAAAAAGCTAATGTTTAACTTCTTGCCGCACGGATCCCGTGAGCGGGATCATTTTCGAAAAAAACAAAACGCGCCAAATTCAAAATAAGAATTCGGAATATTGAACATTCATGGAAATACAAGTGTTGCACATGGTTACAAAGCTTAGTCTTGGTAAACTAAATCTGTTGTCAGATTTCAAAAAGGCTTTACGGCGAAAGCAAAACATTTGATTATCTGAGGTCAGCACCTTCACGAAAATAGCTTTTTCAACCAGCACTGGCGACACAAAATCACAAATTAAAGATATAAAAACTCACTTTTTAAGTTCTTCTGATGTTTTCAACCAGGAGGGTCCCAGCTACAAATCCGCTGTTCGTTTTGTTCGATAAAGTACATATTTATATCCGAAAAACGCCGTTTAGACGGCGCCATTGAATTCAGAAATCCACAGGAAACACCTCCGTCAAAACGACGACAAAAAAGTCCAAATTGCTCCCGGTAAACTTTGTCTATTTTTGTCAAACAAAGACTATATAATCCTTAGGTTGTCTAAAATGTTAATAAACGATAAAACTTCACGCGGAAACAACTATGTTCAATAGACAAGGCAAATTCCCACGCGAGTGCTCTCCCCAGAACGCGCCCAAACACTGTTTTTCTTCCGGCGCACTCTTTCCTCCAAGTGAAAAAACTTATTCATTTTTCAAAATACAAGCCCAAAGCCATCAATAGTAGACTGTTACCATATAGGGGAAGCCATAGGAATAGGAAAATGGTGGATGGATTCAATGCTTTTCAATAGCTTTTCAAAATAAGAGCATGGGAGCAGAATTTTTTTCTTTTCTGGTCGGTTTTCGCCTGCCAAATCAGTTCTGTTATAGCCACATAATTTTAAGTTTTGGAAACTTCCGAGTCTTTTCTATCCAAAGTTACTAATTATATGCATATCTAGCTTCTGGGCCTGAGTGACAGGCCGTTTACTTTGGGCACGTCAGACAGGCGCAAACTAGGAATTCTAGAAGTTCCTTGCTCAGAACATGAAAACATATGAAAGGTGGTGGTTCAATATTCCCAGTTCTCCAATATTCCCAGTTAAGAAGTTTTAGGTTGTAGTTCTAGGAATTATGACGTGTCGACTATTTCTCTCTCTACCATTTTGTATTTCATATTGGATGTTCTTATAGGCGCTTTAGTATTGCCAGCCTAATTTCGGGAATTGATAGGCTTGAAGTCACAAACAGCGCTGTGCATCAGGCATTGCTAAGAGCTAAAAGTTTGAATGAATGCTTACGAGCCTGCTGCTGCCTACCACCGGTCAGTCAGACTGCTCTATCAAATATCAAATCATATACTTAATTATAATATAATAAACACACAGAAATACGAGCCGTTGGTAATTAATATGGTCAAATCCGGAAACCATCATTTTGAAAACAAAACGTTAATTCTTTCAGTGAAATACAGAACCGTTCCATATTTTATCGAACGGGTGGCAACCCTAAGTCTAAATATTGCTGTTACATTGCACAACCTTCAGTGTCATAATTATGTAAAATTCTGGCAAATTAATTACGGTCTTTGTTAGGAATAAATGGCTTTTCAACAGTTCGCAACGAGCCAGGCGGCCCAAACTGCTGCATATACCCTGGCTCTGTTTACACTGAACACAAGAGAAGTGACACAATTTCCCTAGTTAGTATTGCCTGCTAACATTAATTTATTTTAACTACATATGCAGGTTTAAAAAAATATACTTGTGAATTGATTTTAAGAAAGGCATTGATGTTTATGGTTAGGTACATTATTACAACGATTGCTTTTTTCGCAAATGTGCTTTTGTTAAATCATCACCCGTTTGGCGAAGTTGAAGTAGGCTGTGATTCGATGATAAATTAACAGCCACCGCATTGATTATATGCAACGCAGAATAAGCTAGTTAACCAAGTAATATCATAAACCATGTGTAGTTAACTAGTGATTATGTGAAGATTGATTGTTTTTTATAGGATAAGTTTAATGCTAGCTAGGAACTTACCTTGGCTCCTTACAGCCACAAGGTCCTTTTGACGCTGCACTCGCGTAACAGGTGGTCAGCCTGCCACCCAGTCTCCTCGTGGATTGCAATGTAATCGGCCATAATCGGCGTCCAAAAAGGCAAATTACCGATTGTTATGAAAACTTGAAATCGGCCCCAATTAATCGGCCATGCCGATTAATCGGTCGACTTCTACACTAGATATCCAGACTTGTTTCCAGGAAAAGGTGGTGGGGTACCTAGAATGTTCCTGGGCTCTGCTGTAAACCTGGATTGATGCAATTAACCCATACCTCTCTAACCTTAGGGGTCTCTAAGTCACCAGTGTTATGGGATGCTTGGTGTGAGAACCGCAAGGCGCTCACAGCTGACACAAAGCATCTGTCTGTGCCCAGCCTGCCGTTGAGTCCTTGGTCCCTTGAGGAGATAGATCACGAGATGTTTATATTCACACCAGATCACATTTCAAATGGCATTTCCACTAAAGTTGAACAAATATGCCTAGGCTTCCTGTAAATGTTTTTTGCATGTGAGCAAAGAGGATAACTATTTTAAAATGTCTATTTCTGAAGACTGTCATGTTCGGTAGTTGGCTAGTTAGAAAGTCACCAAGCATTATGCCCCTTCTCCTTTTTAAATAGAATTACACTTAATTCAGAAAGTATTTCTTGCTGTTTGACTGGCTTAAGGACGGCCAGGTATCCTTCTTTTAAAATGGCTGCATACACGGTCTCGTTGAGAGGACCCAGTTAACGCTGTTATTACAGGGACTTCTGTCAACATGATTGCACAGCCTTCAACTCTTTCCATAGTCCTAGAGTTATTGGGACTCTCCAGAATGAGGTCTGTAACATTATCCTTGTAGAAAGAAGAGGGATTCTCAAAGTCAGATTTCGGTCTTTTTAACTCGGTGCCTTGTTTGGGAGATTGACCCAGTTATTGTGTAACTGTCTGCTTAATGAGTTGTGGCTTGCTAGGTGGAAAATCGTTATAAAAGTACCTTCCCCCATCCAGGACCGCTCCATTAAACAATCGCTACAATGGCCCGATGATTCATTGTGGTTTAGCTGGATCAGAGGCCGCAGACACTCCAGCCAGTCAAGTCTAGAGTATGAGGTCAAGGTTTCAATGTGCATTATCATTCAGATGGGATGTGTAATTACAGCCCTGGTCTGACTCATCAGGGGAGGGGCCACAGGTGACTAAAGTGTAATGCACTAGGCTACATCTTACGCCCCAAAAAGTTCAAGGAGCTTTTAAACGTGGCTGTCGTATAAGTGGCCATAACCCTTCTCTAAGCGAGAGCAAGAAATAGGATCTCAAAGTTTTGACCGTGCCTCCTTATTAACCCCATCTCCCTGCACACAAATCAGAGCTGCCCAGACTTGGAATGATCTCATTATAGCAGCATGGCACAACTCTGCCCACGTTCCTCAGTTACTAAAGCTGGGACAGACATGACACAATGGTGCTAAAGCTGGGACAGACATGACACAATGGTGCGTAAACACGTGTTACACACTTCAAAACACCCAGTAAAAGCGGTTTATGGTAGACACCTGCACATTATGCCATTTGCTCATGGTTTTTAATCATGGAGCTCAATGTCTTTCAGCGGCACATACAGTGAGCTCTAGAAGTATTGGGACAGTGACATTTGTTGTTGTTTTGGCTCTGTACTCCAACACTTTGGATGTGAAATGATAAAATGACTGTGAGGTTGAAGTGCAGACTGTCAGCTTTAATTTGAGGCTATTTTCATCCATATCGAGTGAACCATTTAGAGATGACAGCACCTTTTGTACATTTTAGGGGACCAAAAGTATTTGGACAAATTCACTTATGTGTATTAAAGTAGTAAAAACATACTATTTTAATACACAAGTGAGTACTTTTGGTCCCCTAAAATGTAGGGACTGTGTACAAAAAGTTCTGTCATTTCTCAACAGTTCACCCAATATGGATGAAAATAGCCTCAAATTAAAGCTGACAGTCTACACCTCAGTCATTGTATCATTTCACATCCAAAGTGCTGGACTACAGAGCCAAAACAACAAACAATGTGTTACTATCCCAATACTTTTGGAGTTCACTGTACCTAATGTTGACAATCAAGGATGACTGGTTCCCCCAAGAATGCATAAAAACAGATACACATGTTGTGTGACTAGCCTACATGTTGTGTGTGTGGACTACATTGTCTCTTTTACTTTGAAAACATGTAATTATGCCCAAATCATTGGCGATACATAGGGCCTAGGTTACCCTCTTGTTGTGTCTTTACCTATAGGCTTTGAAGGTTAAGGGAGGGAGCACATTCATTGTATTACGTTGCTGTTCAGGTGAAAAGAAGAATCAGTCTACTCGAGGCAGTGTGATGGTTGGCATGGCCGAAAACGTGGCTTACTCATGATGTAACCCTCCTCTCAAACAGAGTTGTGAAATCATTTTATGAAACAAACTCACAGGGAGGAAAATGAAGGGAGCAGCAGTATTTCTCTGCTCCAGGCCGTGGCGGACCTCCATGTCTGTTAAACAGGTTAGTAATATCCCGCTCTCCTCTGTAGCTCTACCCCGGCCTCTCCTCCATTAGTCTACATCAGAAAGTGCAGAGGAGCCAAAGAGCTTTAGAGAGCCATGCAGCCACTCTAAACTGCCCAGTCCCAGCCAACAGTGGTGCAAGCTGGCACACTAAGCATCAGTGCTGTGGAAGACTACTCGACTGGATGACTTCCTCTCAGCCACATTGTATCACACAGTGGAAAAAACACATGTAGGCCTACTTACGCAGGGGTACCAAAAATACAGCAAAAAACATGTGGATGAGTTCCTTCTTTTTTGGTTCTCAAACTAGTTGGTGTGGACTCCTTATGAAATTACACAAGGCCTCATGGAGGAAAGGGTGATGTAAGATGGATGAAATGTTCTCACACCAAGAATGTCGTCAGCCCATTTGTTTGCATGGTCAGACAGGTTTAGCAATGAAAGGTTGCTTTACAGACTCTGCGACTCTTGTCTCTCCCGAGTGGCGCAGCGGTTTCAAAGGCACTGCATCTCAGTGCAAGAGGTGTCACTACAGTCCCTGGTTTGAATCCAGGCTGTATCACATCCGGCCGTGATTGGGAGTCCCATAGGGCGCACACAATTAGCCCAGCGTCGTCTGGGTTTGGCCGGGTAGGCCGTCATTGTAAATAAGACTGGTGTGTTAAGTATGATAATGAGAGGTTTCTTGGAGCACATCTCTGATGGTTGACGTTCATGTTTTTTATATTTTTTTGTTGTATTTGGAACATTTTGAGTCCTCTGTATTTCCAGCATGCGTGGTCATTTTACAGTGACTATGTGTACCTGATGTCAGCTCCACTGTCCATCAGTGTGTAATAGTAGTCCTGGGAATCCAATTCAGCTGTATTTGTTTTGTGGCCGTAATGTACATCACAGCAGGTTTTGTACCACCTTCCTCTCCATTCCCTAGTTGTTGCAGGGCTCTACGTTGACCTTTTTTATAAGGAGCACGTGTAAAAAATGTAGGCACACGCATAGAAATTTAGGAGCACAATGACAAATATTTGAGATATTAAAGCTAGAATCCTTCATTTATCTAGGCGCAATAAAACAGATCCGGTTTGCACAGCAAAATATTTATGTGCATATGCGAGTAAAATTATCGCACTGTAGAACCCTGTTTTGAGAATACTTCTTCTCCCCTTCTAGAGTGTGGGAGATGAAGCAGGTCTTTGAATGCTCCTATGATTTCGAGCCTAGTGAAAATATTTTTTCTTAAAAGCCTGCTCTCTGTTTTCCTCATAATCTGAAGTGACGTGTGAGATGATGAGATCTTGGTGGTGTTTTTTTCCCACATCTCATTTTAAAGCTTTGGAAGTTCCAGCTCTGTTTACAGGCATTAGGAGATTTTCCTGGCAGCCTCTTCCCTGATCACTCCGCTCCTACCTAGACTCTTATATCAGCATTTATTTGCCCAGCAGAAGTCTTATCAGATTAGCATATTTACATAAGTGGATTTCCTAAAATGTAAAAATTGCCTTAGATGGATATTTACATGTTCTACCAGTCCATTGGCCAAACCACATTTCCACACTTGCGCTCTGAAGAGTTGGGTTTGATGAAATTCTACTCTGCACTCCCCCACTAACCCCCACCCTATCCAACTAGGCTACATTCAGGTCTACAGTTAAGTGGTGTGGCAAGGTCTTTAAAAAAACAACCCACTTTTGTCCGGAGCAGAGCTGAGTGCACACATAGAGAGGAGAGTCCTGCCCAACCTACTGGACTGTCCCACTAAGCAGGGCCGTGTGTGTGTGTGTGTGTGTGTGTGTGTGTGTGTGTGTGTGTGTGTGAGAGTCATGTTGTCCTGTCACTGTTCCTCTGTGGAGAGGCAATGGAAGCCCCAGCCCAGATAAGACTCTCACATTCTCTTGGAATGAGAGCCTAGACAGGTCCGGATTTGAGAACCCACCAGCACCTAATGGGCTTGCTGGAAGCAGAGGGATATTCGCCCTCAAGAGTGGGGAAACCAGGAGATGGATCAGGCTGCAGGAGGAAGCGGATTGGTGATTATAGATTAGGACCTGGTCCACCTCCAACACTTGTTGATCTGAACTCTCTCCCTCTCCTTCCTTCCATCTTTCTTCTCTTTTTTTTGAAGGCGCAGTGAAAGGAGGAGTGGTTGGGGGAAAAGGAAGCCTTTTGTTTACAGAAGAACAATGCTGCGAATGAGAGCGCTCTGTCCTGGAGTCAAAACAGGGCTAGAGACAGGCAGGCAGGCAGGGGATAGGGGGGGGGAGGGCTTTCCAGGGAGATGTCAGACTGTCTGGCGGATTGGGTCAGGGCACTGGACTAGGGAACCAGGTGGAGGGGAAGGGTGGTGCAGGGCTTTGCAGCAGCAGCACTATTGTTTTGGGTCACACAATTATGATTTCACACTGAAAGAGGTTGATTTTGACATGTCCCTCTTTTTCTTTTTTAAATTCCAGACCTGGTTTTGACTTTGGACAGGCTGGTAATGGTTGGTTTTTATAAGGCAGTTCTCTTTTCCCACACCCCCACTTCCTCCTCCTCCACAGGCACTCCAGTGTGATGGTTAACCACAGAGCTGTATACCAGGGCAGCACTGTGAATCCCCCCTTTTCCCCACAGCATCCATTTCCCATGTTCCATCCCACTGGGTTATAATTCGAGTGGTAGAGTTTGAGTGTGTGTTTAAGAGAGAGAGGGAGATGTGTGGGATCCAGCTGAAGTGCCCCCATTTTGTTTTGGCCAGTGATTGTTTGCTCATTCAGTGTGTCATGTGCCCTCTCCCTCCCCAGGTGGCCTGAGTGGTGGGGTGCATTGAGTCCCCGGACACTGGGTCTCTTTGTGTCCAGCCCTGGGAGAGACTCACCCACTTCTCTTTCTCCATAGGTGGAACTTTAATTTTACCCCCAAGGTCTCTGCCTGCCTCTAACCTATCTGTTCATTGATTTTGACCAAGAAGGCCAGGAGGTTGTGGTGTTTGCTGACCCCCCCCCTCCCCTTGGGGAAGCTACCTAGTTTGGGCTGTGATTTAGAAACCTATGATGTGATTAATAACCCACTGACTGACTGTCAGACACAAGGAGGATGCACAACTCCTCTGCTTCCTATGCTGGAATGCCGGGTTATGTTCCAGTTTAGTCATTAGATATGGTCCACGTGTTTGTTCCTGTCGGTGCCAATGACTCAGAACTTGTAGGAGGACATTAAGTGATACCACATCTTTAACAGGATATTAAGAGATGAGGCTTCATGGGTCATAAGAGGGAAGTGTGTGTGGGTGGGTTTCTGAATGTGTGTCCAGCTGCAGCTTCAAATTCCTCTCCAGCTCTTTGGTTGTGGGCCATTTAGATAAGAATGTGGAGTAAATGTAGCATGTGTTAGCCTAAAAGGCTTTTGTCATTTATCAGAGTTGCATGTGATCCCGGTTCCCTATGAAGGCTGTGTGGACAGCCTGGTGATGGAGGGAAGGGCACGCGGCGTGGTTATCATTAGCATTCAAGCTGTGATATACAGCAGCTACACTCGTCATTACTCACTTTGTAACCCCCACAGATACCTTAGTTGACTGATGTTGCAGCACCGTGCCTGGTACAAGACTGACACCATTGAATAACTGTACACTACAAGTCTACTCTGTCCACCCTGTCATATCCACACTCAACTCATTCCACTGTTATACAACAATTAGGAATGCCTCTGAGCCCGCCTCAATTATAGTTTGTGTTTGTTTGTGGTATTCTTCTTCATTACTGTATTCATAGTTTTAAATGTCAACACTCATTAGCCTACTCCTCTCCCGTTGTGAGCAGCTCAATTGTGCTGTCCTTCCTCCCTGTCAGTCACACTGCAGTCGTTGGGTCTTTGAGCTGCCGGCAGCGCAACCAGAATGAGAAACACAGACACACAGAGAGACCCTTCTCTCAGCCTTGACTCGATACCGCCGTCGCTATGGCGACTGAGGATTTAAGATGAGCCGAGATGCAGAGGGTTACGTGATGTTTTTCCGGAGTGTTTAGTAGGGGCAGACAGGGTGAGAAATGATTGGAAAATTAGTTTTGCACCAGGGGTGGGTTTCGGACAAGGCTGATATTTTTCCTTCCACATGGTCATGGCTAGAAGGGAAACTGCTTTTGCCAAATTAGCGTCAAAAGTAGAAAAGTTTTCCTAACCTTAACCTAATTCTCCTAACCTGCTATGTTAATACTCCTAACCTTCTGTGTAAGTTCTCCTAACCTGTTACGAAAAATATGACAAAAGCTGTATCCCATCTAGTCAAAACCCTTCCACATGGGTAATAAGGTGGAATTGGTTAGAATTGTCACTCAAATGTTATTTTTTTGTATTTTTTTGTACCATTTTTGACTCTCCAGCTAGCTCCCTCCCAATCAAACCCCTCACCCTTATTCACTTTGACAAGTACATTACTCGGTTGTGCAAAAATCGCAACTCCTTGAGAACAGCATTTTCTTAAAAGTGGACATGGGAAATTAATTATGTGATTCTAACTAACCAAAATATATATTTTTTTACATTTCTAAATTTTTTCCCCAGGATTGTGAGTAGGGATTTTTGTGTCTGTGTGTGCAAGTGCCCATGATGTTGCATTCTCTATGTTTACGTGTGTGTCAAATCAAATTTAATTGGTCACATACACATATTTAGCAGATGTAATTGCGGGTGTAGCGAAGTGTGTGTGTGTGTGGCCATGTTTATGTGCCTGGATGGAGAGAGTTATATATTTGTCAGTGTGTTAGTATGAGAAAGTGCGTCCGGCGTGACCAATAAAAACAGATTTACGATGCCGCCCTGTAGGTGCAAGCTGTCCGGTTTCCTTTTCTTAGGGAAGGCTCCTGTCATCAGGACAGACTTCCTATAAACCCATACATTTAAAGAATTCTGTGTGCTGGCAAGAAATAGGACAATCATTTAACTTTATGTCATTAAACAAAGCTATTGTGACAGAAAGTAGATTAAATGGGGGTGTTCCGTAGGTTGATCCTATGGCTAATATATTTCTGTCCGCGATGTGGTGTTTGCTATGTTTCTTCAGTGGCTTATGGACCGTTTAATGCAATATTCTGGGTTGGTGAGATGAGATGTGCAACCATTCTCTTTATCCTGGATGGTTCTCTGACTGTCCCCCCACAGTTCTCTTCCTTGCTCTATGTTCAGATCCTTCATCTGTTCTTTTCTATTTAGAAACTATTTGTAAATACACTACATCACCAAAAGTATGTGGACATCCCTTCAAATTAGTGGATTCTGCTGTTTCAGCCACACCGTTGCTGACAGGTGTATAAAATCAAGCACACCGCCATGCAATCTCCATAGACAAACATTGGCAGTAGAATGGCCCGGATGCCAGGAGAACGTTACCTGCCTCAATGCATAGTGCCAACTAGAGGTCGACCAATTAATCGGCATGACCGATTTAATTAGGGCCGATTTCAAGTTTTCATAACAATCGGTAATCAGCATTTTTGGACGCCGATTATGGCCGATTACATTGGACTCCACGAGGAGACTGCGTGGCAGGCTGACCACCTGTTTTGCGAGTGCAAGGAGCCAAGGAAAGTTGCTAGCTAGCATTAAACTTATCTTATAAAAAACAATCAATCTTCACATAATCACAGGTTAACTACACATGGTTGTTGATATTACTAGTTTATCTAGCTTGTCCTGCGTTGCATATAATCAATGCGGTGCCTGTTAATTTATCATCGAATCACAGCCTACTTCGCCAAACGGGTGATGATTATAACAAGCGCATTCGCGAAAAAAAGCACTGTCGTTGCACCAATGTGTACCTAACCATAAACATCAATGCCTTTCTTAAAATCAACACACAAGTAAAAAAAAAAAAATGAAACCTGCATATTTAGTTAATATTGCCTGCTAACATTAATTTATTTTAACTAGGGAAATTGTGTCACTTCTCTTGTGTTCTGTGCAAGCAGAGTCAGGGTATATGCAGCAGTTTGGGCCGCCTGGCTCGTTGCGAACTGTGTGAAGACCATTTCTTCCTAACAAAGACCGGAATTAATTTGCCCGAATTTTACATAATTATGACATAACATTGAAGGTTGTGCAATGTAACAGCAATATTTAGACTTAGGGTTGCCGCCCATTTGATAAAATACGGAACGGTTCCGTATTTCACTAAAATAATAAAAGTTTTGTTTTCTAAATGATTTGACCATATTAATGACATAATGCTTGTATTTCTGTGTGTTTTATTATATTATAATTAAGTCTATGATTTGATATTTGATAGAGCAGTCTAACTGAGTGGTGGTAGGCAGCAGCAGGCTCGTAAGCATTCATTCAAACAGCACTTTCCTGTGTTTGCCAGCAGCTCTTCGCTGTGCTTCAAACATTGCACTGTTTATGACTTCAAGCCTATCAACTCCCGAGATTAGGCTGGCATAGTGCCTATAAGAACATCCAATAGTCAAATGTCTATGAAATACAAATGGTATAGAGAGAAATAGTCCTATAATAACTACAACCTAAAACTTCTTAACTGGGAATATTGAAGACTCATCTTAATAGGAACCACCAGCTTTCATATGTTCTCATGTTCTGATCAAGGACTTAAACGTTAGCTTTTTTACATGGCACATACTGCACTTTCTTCTCCAACACTGTTGTTTTGCATTATTTAAACCAAATTGAACATGTTTCATTATTTATTTGAGACTAAATTGATTTGATTTATGTATTATATTAAGTTAAAATAAGTGTTCATTCAGTATTGTTGTAATTGTCATCATTACAAATATATATATATATATATATATATAAAAAATGTTTAAAAAAACGTCCGACTAATCGGTATCGGCTGTTTTTGGTCCTCTAATAATCGGTATCGGCGTAGAAAAATCATAATTGATCAACCTCTAGTGCCAACTGTAAAATTTGGTGGAGGAGGAATAATGGTTTGGGGCTGTTTTTCATGGTTCGTGCTAGGCCCTTAGTTCCAGTGTAGGGAAATCTTAACGCTACACCATACAATGACGTTCTAGACGATTCTATGCTTCCAACCTTGTGGCAACAGTTTGGGGAAGGCCCTTTCCTGTTTCAGCATGACAATGCCCCTGTGCACAAAACGAGGTCCATACAGAAATGGTTTGTCGAGATCGGTGTGGAAGAACTTGACTGGCCTGCTCAGAACCCTGACCTCAACACCTTTGAACACTTTTGGGATGAATTGGAACGCCGACTATGAGCCAGACCTAATCGCCCAACATTAGTGTCCGACCTCACTAATGCTCTTGTGGCTGAATGGAAGACCCCGCAGCAATGTTCCAACAACTAGTGGAAAGCTTTCCCAGAAGAGTGGAAGCTGTTATAGCAGCAAAGGTGGGACCAACTCCATGTTAATGCCCATGATTTTGGAATGAGATGTTTGACGAACACGTGTCCACATACTCTTGGTCATGTAGTGTATGTAACACCATGAGAAGTATTAAACAACCAGCATCGGGGAAACATTTAAGAGCGTGGCTGTTTGACATTCAGATTTACACACGAGAGGCAAGTGCTCAGCTACCATGGGAATGAGCCCTTGAGAAATCACTAACTAACCGAAATGAGGCCACAAGGAGTGGCAGTGAGGTACAAACCTAGGGTCCCATAACCCTTTGTGTTCATGTAAGATTCAATAACTCACTGAATCCTCTCCCTGTAAAAGTATAAAGCAGAGCCGAGCAATTCAGCCCTCCGTCCCATAAAGGGTGACACCCCTGAAGAGAGGACCGGGACACCCTGTACCGTCTAACAGGTCCATCTCCGGGCTCCTACTGTCCGTCTGTCCAAGGGGGAAGCGTGCTGAGCCGCTGGCATTGAGCCTGATCCGACCACGGCGTTCCCTTTCCTGGGGTCAACCAGCACTCACATTATCTGGAGCCCGCCATGTTTAGCCACAGTAGGTTAATTTAGCTGCCCTTCTCCAGGGAAACCCATCAGACAGTCAGAGCCGGACTCATGGAAATATGTGTACATCATTATAGTTTACAGCCGATCTTCACTCTCTAGTTTACTATGTGATCAGTCAGACTATCTGCTCAATACCTGCGTAACATTGACCTACCTATCCCGCCACTTATATTGGTAGTTAGGCTATATATTTACTGAAGGAGAGGCAGTTGGCCATTGGTGTCTGACTTTACACTTTACACTCCGTAGAAAATCTGTTTAGATTTTTTTGCCTGATTCTGTATTCTCAGTTTAGTTTTTCAAGGTTTCTGTTTTCCCGTTTTTTTTTTCAGGTTTTCACTCTCAAAATCAAACTTTTTTTTAAATAGAAAAACAACTAAATTGGATGTTATAAGTCTACAACAGTGCTTAAACCACATCAGGAGACCACTTGAGGTCTGTAACATTTTTTATAAATGTAGATTTTGGGGTGTAGTACATAGCAAGAGGCTATTATTTAGTGTTATTTTTGTAGAGTATGTGATGGTAGAATTTGCGAAACAAATACGCACAAGATTGATGCAAATAATCCATTTAAGCATAGGTTACTTTGTAGTTAACATTTAATTGAGAAGGTTTTTTGGAAAGTCTTTCCATCTACCAGAAGACTTCATTAGCATCATTGCTAATGACTACACAAAGTGGTAGACGCGCTCACTGCACACACACAGATGGGGAATTCTCATTAACTCTTCAGAAAGATGCAGGAAATACATATCACTGATGTATTCTGTTCATGTCTTATGTATGATAAACTTGCTCAAATGTAATTAATTTTCAATACATTTAGTTGATTCCCTACTAAATTCAATAAAACAATTTATATGGTTGAATTCTGTTTTAATGTCTGGATACTGTGATTCCATCCCCGTTCTCCACATCGCAGACTTTATAGGGCCCTAGTAATGAGAACTCCTCTCATGTTCTGATGGTTGGCTTACATTGGATGATGATTGCTGCCCGGTGCTCCATTCATGCTCTGCAGTCTCATCATTGGCTTCTCTGCTGCCATTGTGTCTGTAATTTCAGTGGTTTTGTCTTGGGTCATCTGTGCTCAGCTGTAATTCGGCCTGTTCTATATTTTACATGTATAAGTAGTGTTGTTTTCCTGCTGTATTGATGGCTAGGTTTAATGTATGCTTACAGAAGGCCCATTGGTTTTCATGTCCCGGTCAGAGGGACATTACTGCAAGTTCTGGTGTTGCGTGATGTGTCATTTCTCTACCACAGTCAGACAGGTCTATTGTGTCACCGGCCTCCTCTCTCTTCCCTCTTCCTCTCTCCCAGTTTACATTTGGCTATATGAGACTCACCATTGCCCTTTCTCCCTGGGACTCCCTGTAACGTTTTAACTGTTTATGTCCATCTCCTGTAGCTTTGCTCCGCTGCAGCTGTGAAAATACAGAAAATTACTAGCTTTGAGAGTCCGTTTCTTTTGATTAAATCGTCTATTTTTGAGAAACACACTATGTAGCTAGTTTTCAGGACACAGCATATGTCGTTCTGCCCGTATTTGGTTGTAAAAGAAGCAAGACCTGAATAGTGATACCACCGAGTGCTGTCACCTGATTCTTACACCCCCCCACAGCACCGCACATCCCAACATTCTCTCTCTCACACCTCTGCCTGTAAATAATTAATTAGATCACTGGAGCTAGAGCTGGTGTGCAGAATGAGGTGTTGTGGACCCTTTCAGGGGCCTGTAGTGTGTGTGATGACTGGCATACAGTGTGTGTGTGAGACCGGCTGAGAGAGATGCATACCAGATGTTTGAGTAATGAGGTGGGTTTCACTGGAACGGAACACATTCCCAGGGATGTTTGCTGGAAGAAATTCTTCCCCGTCTGTCGAGCATGTTCTCCCTTCCCATCCCCCAAAAGGGTTTAGATTCGGGTTAAGACCTATTTTTCTCCCTCCTCTCCATCTTAATAGTGTAATTTTCATTAAACCCAGAAACCCTTTGTGTGTGCTGAGTGTATCAGTAAACACCATGTGTAGATGTTTGTGTTTCACACTGCGGTCTGTGATTTGTGTGTTTTAATTCAGTCCATGGCACTCTTAAATGGTGTTCTGTTCCCTCTCATACGTTGTTTCAGCTCAGACCTAAATTGATTTAGGAGTCAGGTTATGTTTCACATGCTGTGTAAGCACTGTGGTTCTCCCTGTGTTTAGCTGTGGGTGGGTGGGGAGGGGCAGATGAATAGCGGTGGTTGTAGATTCAATGGCTTAGGCTGCTGTCTGCCCCTATGGGCCTGCCTTTGTTTATTTGTGTTAGCAAAGTAAAGTCTGGACACACCTGCATGTGAGCGGGTCTCTGTAGAGAGAAGACACACAAACGGCCTGGGGGCCCGCCAGACATGAGACAGATTTCATCTCTCAAAGATCTGAAATCGACTCGCATGGAAACTATGGACGGCTGTCGCACCGCAGCTGGCCGTCTATGGGGGTGGTATTGAACGGCGCTGGTAGCATAGTGGGTGGATTTTGATCAGTGGGATGTGTCCGGGATGGCCCAAAAAATACATAGACCAAATACACAAAGGTCATTGAAATACAATAGAAAGGCCATTCTTGCCTGTGGCTGTGTCTGTACTGAAGCGGACCAGAGGGACTGAGCTTGGGCCGGGGCTGAGTAAGTGACTGAGTGTGTGTCGGTGGCTCCAGACACCCAGGTGGCCGTTCATCCAGGCCCAGTGGAGGGTGTTTAAGTGGCTCTGCCTCATTGCCTCAGCAGCCGCTCCATGGATCTCACTGGGGATCTATCCAATCTACTGCTCTGCTGCTGCAGGCTGGCTGCTGTGGGGAAGAGTATGCCCCTCCCTTTTAATAGTTCATATTGCATTCATGTGTGAATGCGCTATGATTCAGCATGTTTCCAACAAGTGCCCATATGCACTATCGTCAAGTTACTTTCTTCGTTGAGTTGTTGTTAATCAACTACTGTAGCTATAAAGCATGTTGATGTGGGTCTATTTTCTGGAGGGGAACAGGAGAGTTCCTCATGTCATTGAGTCATCACCTGGTTGTCAGCTTATGATCAGTACACACACTCAAATGTAGAGATATAGGGTCTGGCTCAATCCAGTCTGTCTAAAGATATATGTTCATGTGTTTTCCCTATCACCTGAAAGTCACATTACTTGTCTTACATTACACATTATAAAAGAAATTCTCCTGCTGCTTATGTAATGTAGCCAAGGCTATCCATATCCAAGATGGGAGCGCTTTTCGATTCAGTTCTCTGAGCAGCAGTGTATCACTTCAGCCCTGCACAAACCTCTCCCTTGGCAGTGATGTAACCACACGATCACAACAGCCTGTGAGTGTGTAATATGTGTCTATCTGCAACAATTAAAAATAACACCTCATTCTCCTCTTCTCTTTCAGTCCTCTGCGCCAAAAACCTGGTGAAGAAAGATTTCTTTCGTAAGTAACCCAGTGAAAGCTGTGTTTCTGATCCTCGACTCTGTGTTAAATGGCTTTATAGTTTCATAGTCAGCGGGCTTGAGGGCTTTGATGTCTGCACTGTGAGATATATATCCCCCGTGAGAAATGTGAAATGTGGGTCAGTTTGAGCTGATAAGAGGGCCTGCTGCCAGCTAACGCCATGCTAACACACTTAACCAGCCACTACACTACACCAGCAAAGAGGAAAGGGTTAGTAGCCTGTAATGTTACTACTGATATGTTTGTGGGGAGAAAGATGAGCTCACCACGTCACAATGATGTAGCTTATTATCAATATTAGCCAATAAAACTAGGACTATTTTATTCCCTTTGTTTCATTCACATTTCATGCATTGAGTCACACAGGTCTGAAATATCTCTTAACTAGACAGGGAGCGGTGGGTCGCTAGCGACCCACTCCCGACACCACCAGGTAAAATGTAAAGCGCCAAATTCAAAATCCCAAAGTTGAATTATTAAACATGCACCAATATACAAGTGTTTCATACTCATCAAAAGCTCTGTTTCTTGGCAATATCACAGCGTTGTCAGATTTCAAAAAGGCTTTACGGCGAAAGCTCTACATTTGATTGTTTGAGGGCAGCGCCTCACATACTTTCTCATAGCCATGAATTCATTAGCCAGCGTGGCACACACATAACACATTTCACAGCGAAAACAAATCAATTACCTGTTGAAGAACTTCTGCTGANTCGAGGCTGTTGACATCATAAGGAAGCGATGTGTACTGCATTCATATGCCCTTATATGGTCATTTTCATGAGGGAGGGGTTCCCAAATGAGCAATGTGTCAAAATCACTTTTTCCAGGACAGAAATTCCTCGGGGTTTTGCCTGCCATATCCGTTCTGTTTCACTCACAGACAAATGGTTAACAGTTTTGGAAAATTCAGAGTGTTTCCTATCCAATGGTACTAAATATATGCATATCCTATTTTCTGGGCCTGAATGGGAGGCATTTTACTTTGGGCACGCCAGGCTCTCCAAAACCGTCACCTCGGGAGCTGCTCCCTGAGAAGTTAAGGAACGGACCCTTTCAATTTTCGCCTAAAATGACATACCCAAATCTAACTGCCTGTAGCTCAGGACCTGAAGCAAGGATATGCATATTCTTAATACCATTTGAAAGGAAACACTTAGAAGTTTGTGTAAATGTGAAATTAATGTAGGAGAATATAACACATTAGATCTGGTAAAATATAATACAAAGAAAAAAACATGCCTTTTTTTATCGTCTTTGAAATGCAAGAGAAAGGTCACCGTGTATTATTCCAGGTTAGGCACAATTTCCACTAAATGGCAGCAGTGTATGTGCAAAGTTTTAGACGGATCCAATAAACCATTGCATTTCTGTTCAAAATGTTGTATTAATCTGCCCAAATGTGCCTAATTGGGGCAATTCTGTAGAGGTTAAGTATGGGATATCAATAAAACGTTAATACCATAATTTAATCATTTAAAGCTAGTCCATTTCAGAGTGAAACAGCACAGCATTTCAGTGTGTGCTAGGTGTCCATAGTGGCCCCAGTGTTTGGGTGTGTTTGGGTCAGGCTGTCATGGAGAGTGAGTGTGTTAAGGTCCCTCACTCAGGTGGTTTCTCTGGTGCCCATTCCTCCCATTCCAGCACTCAGGGGCTGAGTAAACACTCACTCAGTCAGGGCCTGGGTGGAGAGAACTTTGCCTTGTGTGGCAGCAAGGCAGGCTTGTCTCTGTGGGATAGTGTGTTTATGTGTACGGAGAGATGTATTTCTATGTGCAGCTTTGTTTTGTTTGTGTGGGCCTGCATGCCATATGTGTGTGTGTGTGTGTGTGTGTGTCCACCACACCCAGGCTACGTGCAGGTAAATGTCATCCAACAGGTCCCTCAGGTCTGTCTATTAGTGTCAATGTCATTTCCACCCGTATCTCTAGATATCTGTCACTCGGCTCAGGTTCAGTCACACTATCAGATTCACACATCAGCCATTCCTAGACTGTCATATAATGTTTTCTTCAGATTACCTCTTTTCCCCCATTCAGAAACCGGATAGTCTCACTTCCATCTGCATAATGAAATCATCAAATAATGATGGAGTGATGCCTGTAACATTTTCTCCTAGTACATCCTGTCCTTGGCCAGGCCAGTGTGCTGAGGCAGAGTGTGTGTGTGTTCCCCTGCAGGCCTCCCTGATCCCTTTGCCAAAGTAGTGGTGGACGGCTCAGGACAATGTCACTCCACAGACACCGTGAAGAACACCCTCGACCCCAAGTGGAACCAGCACTACGACCTGTGAGTCCCCTTATCACTCAACCCACATAATGGATAGCACAGAGCTTGCGCTTGACATACCATCCATATAGAAGCAGCTGTGACTAGATGAGAAACTGTATCTAACAGAAACCTTACCTTAACCTGCTGATTTAGTAATGAACCAGCATTCTGCTGAACTGCGGCCCCTCTCTATAACTATCACCAGTGCCCTCTATGCTATATCTACACCAGTGGAGGCTGCTGAGGGCAGGACAGCGCATAATAATGGATGGAACAGCGCGACTGGAATAGCATCAAACACATGGAAACCATGCATTTGATGTATTTGATACCATTCCACCTATTCCGCTCCAGCCCTTACCATGAGCCCGTCCTCCCCAATTAAGGTGCCACCAACCTCCTGTGATCTACACATTCCCTCACCCAACTCCAATGTGCCAAGTGGACATCAGGGATGTGTCAGACATTGATTCTGCAGGATCTGAATGCCTTACAGTAAGCTGTGTTTATGTCTGTCCTCTCACTTATCTGTAGGCCAGCAATGACAACTCCACTGGGGTAGTTAACGTGAAAAAGAAAAACATTAAAATATTTAAATAGAACCGTGGGGAGGGAAACTAATCTCAGAAGCCTTTTACCTTTTGGACAGAAATATGTGCATGTCTTGTTGCACCCATGTCGCTTTTCCCAAAGACTGCTTGTCTTGTGAAAACAACCTGGAAAGGGGGGGGGAGTGGAAGTTTCCAGTATTTGCCCAGTGTTTATCCAGCCGTCATGCGCAGCTAACAGAAAGAGGAAGCACATGTCTCCGTTTGTTTGGTTGCTCAGGATACCAGACCCTCTCCCAACATGGCTGTTTAATTAGCTGTTCATGTCCCGTTTGACAAGAGGGAAACACAGCCCTCAGTCAGTCAGTCAGTCCCACTGTGGAGAGAGAGGGCTGGACACAGTGATGGATGGGAGGACATCGACCTGTGTGCTCCCCACACGGAGCCAAACGCACGCACACACACCTCTCTCCAGTTTTGTTTTCTCACCTGGAACCTGCCTGTGTTCCTTCTTGTTAATGACTATGTTAAACCTTTAGGTGCCCTCCCTCTGTGTGTCAGGGTTAAGGATTAAGGATTACTACTCCATGCTAAGGCACATGGACTCTCCTCAGTGTGTGGAGTCTAATTGACTGAGGGTAGCTGAGCACACACCTATTCAAATGGTGTCTGAAAAACCTGGTGCTCACGCTCAGTAGAGCCAGAAAAGCCTTTGCTTTCACTGACGCTTTTTTCCATTGGTTGTATGTGCACAGCGTGAGGAAGTATATGTGCTCATGGCAACATTGACACGTCAGGGCCTCCTCAGTGGTGCTGTCAGTGGTCAGACCAACAGACTGGCCCGTGACCGCTGACCCCAGCCAGCATTGTTGCGGAAGTGGCCTGTATGCCAAGGATAGCAGACTGTGTCTCGCTGGCAAACTGTCTCGCCTCGACTCCTATCCAGTCCAGTTAAAGTATGTGGAGCAGACAGACTGGACTGTAATACGGCTCTGTAGCCCTATTAGGGACAAACCAGGGGACAAACCTATCAGTTTCTTGTTCAGCACGCTTCAAACTACATTTATACTAAGAAGTATAATATGTTAATGAATATGTCAAATAACATTTTATTTGTCACATGCTTCGAAAACAACAGGTGTAGACTAACAGTGAAATGCTTACTTACGGACCCTTCCCAGCAACGCAGAGAGAAAGAAAATAGAGAAATAATAGACAAGTAAAACACGTAATAATAAATATAGAATGTGTAAAGATAACTTGGCTATATACACTGGGTACCAGCACCAAGTGGTTGTGCAGGGGTACAAAGTATTTGAGGTAGATATGTACATTGGTATAAAGTGACTACGCAACAGGATAGATAATAAACAGTAGCAGCAGCGTAAGTGATGAGTCAAAAGAGTTGGTGCAAAAAGGCTCAATGCAGGTAGTCCTGGTAGCTGTTGGTTAACTATTTATGTCTTGGGGGTAGAAGCTGTTCAGGGTGATGTTGATTCCAGACTTTGTTCATCGGTACCGCTTGCCGTGCAGTAGCAGAGAGTCTAGGACTTGGGCGACTGTAGTCTTTGACAATTTTGAAGGCCTTCCCATGACTGGCAACTGCTTGTCATCCGACCGCAATGTGTTACAGAGGGTAGTGCGAACGGCCCAGTACATCACTGGTGCCTAGTTCCCTGGCGTCCAGGTCCTGGATGGCGCCTTGCAGTCAGATGCCAGGCGGTGGTGCAGCTGTAGAACTTTTTGAGGATCTGAGGGCCCATGCCAAATCTTTTCAGCCTCCTGAGGGGGAAGAGGTGTTGTCGTACCTTCACAACTGTGTTGGTGTGTGTGGACCATGATAATTCCACCACGCCACTACAGCCCCGTGGATGTGGATGTGGCCGTGTTCGGCCCTCCGTTTCCTGTATTCGGCCCTCCGTTTTCTCGCACCATACTGCCAGATCTTGGACCTCCTCCCTATAGGCTGTCTCATCGTCATCGCTGATCAGGCCAACCAGGATCCAGTTGCAAAGTGAGGTGTTCAGTCCCAGGGTTCTTAGCTTAGTGATAAACTTGGAGGGCACTATGGTGTTGAACGCTGAGTTATAGTCAATGAACTGTATGCATGGTTCAGTGTTGCTTGCCTCGAAGCGAGCATAGAAGGCATTTATCTCATCTGGAAAGGCTCACGTCACTGGGTAGCTCATGGCTGGGTTTCCCTTTGTACCCTGTGATAGTTTGCAAGCCCTGCCACATCCAACGAGCATCAGAGCCGTTGTAGTAGGATTCGATCTTAGTCTTGTATTGACAAATTTCCTGTTTGATGGCACGCTGGAGGTTGTAGCAGGATTTCTTAAAGGCGTCCGGAATACTGTCCTGCTCCCTGAAACCGGCAGCTCTAGCCTTTAGCTCAGTGCGGATGTTGCACTTATTAATGATGCCGGTGACTGATGTGGTAACCTCCTAAATTGTATTGGATGAATCACATAGCATATTACAGCCTGTGCTAGCAAAACAGTCCTGTAGCTTAGCATCTGCTTCATCGGACTACTTTCGTATTGTGCACGTCACTGATATATAATGATGAGATGTTAATTCATCTCCTATACCTTCATAGATACAAGTATTGGGATGAAAAGACACGTGCACAATGTTGTGGTCCCATAGCCTGGCCCAGGCCCTTGTCCCTCCCTGTCCCATCTCTGCTGCTATGGGGACTGGGGGAACAGGTGGCGGTAGTGTCCCCAGGGCCCAGCTGGTCCTGTCCTGCCCGCTGAGGAAGTGTGACAGCCTGGCCTGCCTAGCACCAACTGCCATGCAATATGCCATATACTGTACCTCAACCAACCAGAGACATAACATAGAGATGGCCTAAGAGGGGAAACTCTTATCTTATTACAAGTAATCATATTATCTGAGAGTTTGGTATGTTTTTCATTTGTATAGTGTATGTAAACATACTGTATCTTGTTTTGAAAAGCTTAATCCAATGTCTAGTCTACTGCCCTTATTATTTGATACAATAATCATATCCAGATCTGTGTTGGATGTAATAAATCCCCCCTACAAATCTGTCTTGCATTCTAATGCTCTCAGATAGCACCCCAGACAGGCATTTGGCTTCCACTCAAAATGTCCAGACATCTTACTCACAGCCCCATTGTTTCACATCCCTTTAGTTTCAGTAAGCAGCATGATAATTATAGTGGGATGCAGTCTGCTAACTGTATGGATGATTAGTTTTACACTGAGGAAGGGAACTGGGCCGAACAGATGTGCCACATCAGGTTCACGTAGTGTGAGTTTAATACCTAGGCCTCGACTGACACACAGGACCTAAGAGTGATAGCAGAGGCAGTCAGGGAGTAATGTCATGGTTCAACTGTTCACTCTCCTTCTTTTCCTCACTTACACTATCCCTCCTTCTATCTCTCTTTCAGCCTTTCTTCCTCCCTGTCTCTTTCATTTCTCTCTCTCTCTCTCTCTCTGGGTGATTTTGGGTCGAAGGGCTGTCTTTGGATGATTTATGACTAACAGGATCTGTCTGCGCTCGTCCGTCTCCTACCCAGACACTCTGGGTCGGGAGTCGCACATTCACAGACGCCGGGCGGAAAATCCCGCTCAGACACCTCCTGACTGTGTCCTAGTGGGGACGCAGCCCGCGGTGACAGGCAGCCCCGAGCGGATGTGTGCCTCCCCAGTGGGGACATCCAGGCAAAGACTGGCCTGTTGGAACAGTGCATTCACATGGGCTTTAGTAACATCTACAGTACATTGGAAGTGACTGGTCTCTCTTCTCTCCTCAGATATATTGGCAAGTCTGACTCCATCACTATCAGCGTGTGGAACCACAAGAAGATCCATAAGAAGCAGGGGGCTGGCTTCCTGGGATGTGTACGCCTTCTATCCAACGCCATCAACCGCCTCAAAGACACCGGCTGTAAGGACTACCTGATTTAATTAGTGTGTGTGTGTGTATTTAATGCTGTGAGGTAATGTCTGTGTAGTGACCCATTCTCTGTCCCACAAACTAAGTCACAGGCTAGCGGAGTCACAGGCTAGCGGAGTCACAGTCTAGCGGAGTCACAGACTAGCGGAGTCACAGGCTAGCGGAGCCACAGGCTAACGGAGCCACAGGCTAGCGGAGTCACAGACTAGCGGAGTCACAGGCTAGCGGAGCCACAGGCTAGCGGAGCCACAGACTAGCGGAGTCACAGGCTAGCGGAGCCACAGGCTAGCGGAGTCACAGGCTAGCGGAGTCACAGGCTAATAATCCCCTTCTACTGTCACAGTGACACATTGAGCTGTACCCTCACAAGTGCCCACACTCTCTCCCTATTCCTGACAGGGTACAGACCAGGTTGTGAGAGAACAGGAAAAGACAATCAGCATCAGCCCACAATCACTGTGAACGTGTCATGCCAGAAGCGAATGGCTAAATGACATTGAGGCTTGGAGCTCCAAGCCAACGCAGCAGTGGCAGCCAGGCAGAGACCCAGTGATGGCTTAGCCAAAGGGCCTCCCCCTCCCACTGTATGTATACTATGCTGATAGGCCTGCTATGGTATTGTAGACGGAAAAAGGACAAAATCCCACCGCTTTTCCTAGAAGCCCCTGCCACTTGTTTTCCTGGAAAACCCGAACCCTGTGCCTCAGCTGTGAGTAGTTTGCCTCTGCATTTCCTCTCATTCCCCCCTCCTCACGCCCTGCCCTCCACCCTTGTCTGTCCGATAGACTGGCAGCATGCATGCGCCACAGTGACTAACTTCCGTTTATCTCGGTCTGCAAATCTAGACAACCGGTAATTTTACTCAGACATGCATAATTGTACAGCTATTTAAATGTAAGCATGGGTTTGTTATGTCCCTCGGTTGTGGTCTTATTCAAGTGTATGTTTGTCATTCTTTCGCTTGTGCTTTTTGCAGCTGTTCAACGGTGTCTTGTCCACAGGCGTTTTAGGGGGCTTTGGGTTTGTGTGTGCACGCTCATTGCCCCAGTCTTGTAATGGTTTGACCGACCATGTTTTGGTCCCTGTTTAGTCTAGACTCACATCCTGAGTTGATCTGCATGACACTCAGACAACAGTGAACAGATAGTGGCATTTGTCATGTCTGCAGGCAACGTGGTATTCCTGACATTTCTTTGGTCCTTTTTTTTGTTTTGTTTTTCAGCCTGGGCTGAGAACGTAGACAAAGAGTTTTCAGACATTGGCAGGAGTTCATGTCCATGTTCAGTCTGGGTGGAATAGTGCCGGCTTTGTGCAGAGATTTGTCAAATGTTTGACCTCTGTAGTGAACTGCAGGCTGCTCGGTACCGATGCTCAGTGATTTTTTTACGGCCCATGGCCGCTCCACAGACCATCTGTTCCAGTACATATCCCATACCCAGCCTCCAAGGGAGGGGGAGAGAGAGAGGAATTCACTGTGGGTGATGTAAACGATACAGAGCAAAGGGACTTGTCTGCGGGGACAAAAACCCTCCCAACACATGCTAGTTTACATGTCTCTCAGACAGTGATCGATCCCCCTTTCCTCTCTCTCCTCTCTTCTTCCCTCTCCTCCCGCTCTCCTCCTTCCCCTCTCTCCTCCACAGATCAGAGATTGGACATGAACAAGCTGGGCCTCAATGACAGTGACACAGTGAGGGGTCAGATAGTGGGTGAGTACAGCGGTGACCAGCAGGCCACACAGACATTCACCACACACTCTCGTACATTCACGTAACACTGTTGTGTACCTGAAGTGTTACCACTCCATTATTAGAACCTCAGGCTAACCACACTTGTTTTTATAATGCTGGTAAGACCTCACTACACCACCGCGCATAGAAAGAGAACTGGGAAAGAGAACAGTAAACCCTCCCAACACCATGTAGGCTCCCTCCAGTAACCTGAGCCTGCAGAGGGACTTATTTTCCCAGTGATTCAAATCAAATCAAAGTTTATTTGTCACGTGCACCGAATACAACAGGTGTAGACCTTACAGTGAAATGCTTACTTACAGGCTATAACCAATAGTGCAAAAAAGGTATTAGGTGAACAATGGGTAAGTAAAGAAATAAAAACACCAGTAAAAAGACAGTGAAAAATAACAGTAGCGAGGCTATAAAAGTACAGAGGCTACATACAGACAGCGGTTAGTCAGGCTGATTGAGGTAGTATATACATGTAGATATGGTTAAAGTGACGATGCATATATGATGAACAGAGTGTAGCAGTAGCGTAAAAGGGGTTGGCGGGTGGTGGGTGTGTAAAGCGTTGAGCGCTGACCCTGAGCGTGCCGTGCCTCTGACACCAGGCTTTATGAGCGCTCCCTCTGACTTCAGACGGCCCGCACCTCCGTCTGCACCACAGGGCCTGGTGACAGACAGTCACAGCACTGCTGCCACGCCACCTCACCTCTGACCCACCAATATGGGCACTGAACAGCCTGCGTGGTGGCAGAGAGGCCAGGGTTAGCTAGCTACAGTAGACATAGAGTCTGGCATTGATACGTGCCCTCCACTCACTTCTTGGGTCCTTTCCAGAACTGGGATTCGGGACTAGTCACCACTAGACGGCTGGTACTTCTACTTCCAGACACGATCATCTTGTCACCCACAAGAGGATTTGACCATGTGATCCTCTTAAAAATGAATTCCTCATTTACCCCTAAATAACATCATTACAGTATTGCATTACAGCAATTCACAGTTTTAAAATAGTTCTGTTTTAGTCTCTGGTATGAGAGGACATGAATAGAGGGAGATTCTACCACCTAGTCATTCTCCTATGTGTATCTGAATGTGTCTGTGTGTCCAAAGTGAGCCTGCAGTCCAGAGACCGGATAGGCACAGGAGGCCCAGTGGTGGACTGCAGCCGTCTGTTTGACAATGACCTGCCAGATGGGTGAGTACCGTACCCACCAACACACCACAACTCCATTTAACATTTGTCCGTACTGGACAGTGGACCCTCTATCACCACATCATACCCTCACAGCAGGGCCAGTCTGAGCGTATCATAACCACACTGCCCCACAACCAAAAGTGTTCCAGACAGCATGTGGTGTGGTGTCCCAGACTCCAATCTAAGTAGCCAGAGGCTCTGCTGTTCAGACACTTCACCAGCTTAGCACAACTGACCTCAGCACTGAGCCAATGATGTTGGCTAGGGTTAGGGAGTCTAGTCTGGGGTTGGTGTGCGCCAGAGGAATTGGGTGAGCAGATGGGAGACTGCGTCCTATTAGCTAGCAAGAAGCTCTGTGGGGAATATCTGGGTCATGTTTAGTAGGGGGGAAATGTTTTAAAACAGAGTGAAACAGGAGGTACTACCTGTACTTGGTTGCCCTCAATGTCCACTAACTGCTTTGTGTGTGTTTATATCTGCTGCATCCAGCTGGGAGGAGCGGAGGACTGCGTCTGGCCGAATCCAGTACTTGAACCACATCACACGCACCACACAGTGGGAGAGGCCTACCAGGTGAGTCAGCCTGGCCTCAAAGTCTTGATGTAACATAATAAATGTAAATCTGTGACACTCATTAGTATGATATGTTTGGTATGGTGACATAACACACAAGGTTACTGAAGCCAAAAAACTAAAGGAGAGAGGTTGGTCAGGTAGGATGGGTAATTAGTAACTACTTAGCATATTCGCTAATCCTAACCTTAATTCTTAACTCCTAGCCAAGCTAGCATTAGCCGCCTAGCTTAATGTTAGCCACAACAAAGTGGAATTCGTAAGATTTCATACGTATTGCAAATGCTTAACATATTGTACAAATTGCAATTTGTAACATATCATACCAATTGTAATTCGTAACATATCATACTAAATGGAGAGAGACCGGTTTACATTTATATGTTATGTCTGTCCCTGAGTCCAGGTTGAGTGAGTACACAGTCTTACCCACTACCCAGCCTCAAACCCATGGCACGAGGCATGAGTCCCCAAGACCTAGACAGCATTGAATTTGTATTAGGAGACACTGCAGACTATTGAATATGTCCCTAAGACTCTTGTGCTCCAGACGGTATTGTTGCTCCACAGTCTCTCTCTCTCTCTTTGCTCCCTTATCAGCTCCCTTCCTGTTACTCTGCTCTGCTCTAGACTGGCCTCAGGCCTCTCACTCACTAAACTGCTCTGTTTGTGTGTGCCTGTGTCTGTCTCTGCCTCACTGACCTCATGATGCTTAAGAAAGCAGGAGCAAGCCAATGTCTAGCCCTAGCATCTAAGCGTATTACAAGCACAGCTAGATATGAAATATGAATAGACACAGGTATGATTTGAACAAACCTACCATGAAGGATATATTATAACCCACCCTCCCTGTCTGACTGTGATCTCCTCCTGTTCCCTGTCTCTCCCAGGCCTGCGTCGGAGTACTCCAGCCCGGGCCGCCCTCTCAGCTGCATCGTGGATGAGAACACGCCCATCCTGAGCACCAACGGGGCCACGCCCACCATTCCGTGTGTCCCGTCCAGCGACCAGCGGGCCCAGGAGAGACGCGTCCGCTCCCAGAGACACAGGAACTACATGAGCAGGACACACCTCCACACGCCCCCAGACCTGCCTGAGGGATACGGTTAGTGGAAAGAGGATTCTAACACACAATATGGACGTACCGGACATACACAAACATACAGACAATCACACTATAGGACGACCACTCCGGGTTCCCACAGCCAGACTAGACTGGAGCATTCTGTATTATGAACATCCTCTATGACAGACGTGTCTCCTTCTGTTTTAAGACCGGTGTCGTCATTGCAATGCCTCAGGGTTAACTGCCTCCCTCCTCTCTTCGGCCCAACGCTCGGCTGAATCATCCTGCTAATCTGTGTCCCTATTCAGTCCCAACAGCACAGCCACCATGACTCTGCAGCGCAGCATAAGCAGCCTGACAGGCCCCATTTTAAAGAACTAATTGAATCGATCTAGCAGTTAAAGGCTGGCGGCAGCCGCTCACTCCTCCTCCTCCTCTCTCCTTCCTCACATGCAGCCCAGGGGCGGCCGCTTGATATTCAGACACTGTAGTCTTGCTGAGGATTTAGGAGCGCTGGCCAGAGGAGTAAATCACAGCAGCCCAGCCCAGCTCTTCAAGATTAGGAGGGTGCTGTCTCTTTTTGGGCCAGCTCCTCTGAACCGCTGTCAGCAGCCCCAGTGGCGGGCCAAGGTCGGCCAAGAAGTGTCACTCTGTGTCGAATGCATTGGGCGCATCGGTGCTCGGCGGGGAGAGTGGGGGTGGAAGTTATGTACATGCATGTTAGAGAGGCAGGGCGGTGGGTCCAAAGGAATGTCAGAGAAGAGCTTCCAAGCTCATGGAAATATCTCTGTCAAGCTGTGATGAATGAGCTCACCAACACACAGACAACCATCTTCTCCCCCCATCAGCCCCGCAACTGGGATCCAAACTGACTCAATCCCTGCTTTTATCTCCGTCTGTGTGATCTCTCTTACACTTCCACACATGCTCGGATCAAGATACGCACGCACATTGACGCACCAATGACAATCCTCACAGTGGAACAAATGTAGAACTAACAACTTTATTTTCCATATCATCCACTCACATCTCTCACTCCTCTCTCACCCTTTCACTCTCTCACTCATCTCACTCTCACTCAACTCTTTCTCATCTCTCACTCCTCTCTCACTCTCTCATTCATCTCACTCTCACTCAACTCTCTCTCATCTCTCACTCATCTCTTTCTCACTCATCCCACTCTCTCACTGATCTCTCACATGTGTATACTTGTCTGTAACCATTGCTCTGTACCTCTTAGACCTGTATGAGTACCCCTGCTATATTTCCCCCTTACAGAGCAGAGGACCACGCAGCAGGGCCAGGTGTACTTCCTCCACACCCAGACAGGAGTCAGCACATGGCACGACCCTCGAGTTCCCAGGTATACCCACCACCACTGTCTGAACACACAGTTCCCAGGTATACCCACCACCACTGTTGCCCAGGTATACCCACCACCACTGTCTGAACACACAGTGCCCAGGTATACCCACCACCACTGTCTGAACACACAGTGCCCAGGTATACCCACCACCACTGTCTGAACACACAGTTCCCAGGTATACCCACCACCACTGTCTGAACACACAGTGCCCAGGTATGCCCACCACCACTGTCTGAACACACAGTGCCCAGGTATGCCCATCACCACTGTCTGAACACACAGTGCCCAGGTATACCCACCACCACTGTCTGAACACACAGTGCCCAGGTATAGCCATCACCACTGTCTGAACACACAGTTCCCAGGTATACCCACCACCACTGTCTGAACACACACATACTCTGTACATTATACCCAGTACACTCATTAAATATTTCCAACACAAATGATTTGAGGCTTAAAACAACAACAGGATGTTCTGGGATGCTGTAATGTAGTTTCATGCAGGTTTGGGTGAGGCTGTTGATATAGCCCATCACCTACCCCCACCTATGTTTCTGTCATGGGATGGACAATCAGTGGGCAGCTCTCCTCAGGCTTGTCCGGACCCTTCTGTAAATGTGCTGCTGGTTACATGCTGACAGAGAGGGCTGTGTCACAGTATTTTGTAGCTCAGTTGGTAGAGCATGGTGCTTGCAATGGCAGGATAGTGGGCTGGATTCCCGGGACCACACGTATGTGAAATGTATGCACTCATGACTTTAAGCCGCTTTGGATAAAGGCATCCACTAAATGGCATGTAAATGTAAATCACAGGGATCTGAGAGGATTCACAGCAGACACCTCTGCCTCCATACCCTCAGCTCTCAGCACACAGCCTTCAGCCCTACTGTACATGTGGCTCAGAGACTCCACTCACTCAGGCATGTGTGTCTCATCGATTACCACAGGCCCAGAGGAGAACACACATCAACACGTCAGTGTTACCTGGAATAGAGTCAATAGAAAGAAAGTCAGTGATTGAAAAATACCTAGACGTTGCTGTTCTCTTGGCCCCATGTGATAGATGGCGTTTTTCTTGCACTTGATGCTGTCCTTTTGGTCACGCCACACCCTGGTTGCGTGTGCAGCAGATGCTTGGCTGCCAAGCTCCCAGTGCTGAGAGGCTTGGTCATTTGGCTGGGCTTCAGTCCGATAAGTCACTACCGGTGAAGTGGGGCTGCTGTAATTTCTTAGTTGCTCTCCACAGACAGCTAAAGGAGTCCAGCTGAAAGGATTGCATGGCAGCAATAAATAATTTAGATGGGAAGAAGAAAAATTTAATTAAAGGGATGTCATTTTGGAATCTTTTCTCGCGCCTCTTTGTTTCCCAGTTACCGTCAACCTTGAGGTCTGCTTCATACCTTGGCTTTGATTGGTCTTACGTCTCGTTCTTTCTTTGATTCTTTTNTTTTCTGCCCTTCACCTCTGACTGTGTTGGGTATTTGTGCTTCCCAGAGACCTGAGTAATGTAAACTGTGAGGAGCTGGGCCCACTGCCCCCTGGCTGGGAGATCAGGAACACAGCCACCGGCCGGGTCTACTTTGTGGACCACAACAACCGCACCACGCAGTTCACAGACCCGCGCCTCTCCGCCAACCTGCATCTAGTCCTTAAGTGAGTATCGGGTTATACCAGCGCCATGGTCCAGAGCTACATAACAGCCCAGATAAAATGAGAAGTAGTTGAGGGAGTTCTGTACTGTATGACTGGCTGCCAGTGTGGCTGTGTAACTGTGGTGTTTTGTTTTGTGTTCCGCAGCCCAAGCCCCAATGGTTCCCGCAGCGGCATGGAAATTCAGAACAGTCCGATCAGGTGAGGCCCTCTATTTCCCCCCTCTATTCTATGGCCAACATCTAATTCTCCAACACTTGGTTCTGGGGAGACAGAACAGACTGCACACAGACAGACACACACAGATACACACACAGACAGATTGACTCCCCCACACAGGATGTTTTACAGGAGAGTCCAGTGCCAAGGTGTGTTAAACACCTGTTGGGGATCAGCTATCAGAGCAGCCTTTCTCCTGTGCACACACTCTCCCTCACACACTCCCACACACAACCTCACCCATCCAGACACACTGCACGCACAAGGCTGCATTCCACCGCAAGGCGGAGGTTTTGATCATGCAGGGGTTTTAGCACACAGTCCGTCACAAAGCTTGTTTTGGCTCGACATCAGATAACACTGTGGAAACCAAGACTGATGTGTCTGTGGCTGAGGAGCGTCTTATGTCCAGGAAACGGAGCATACATTTGATGCCCGAGTCAATTAATGAATTGTATGTGTGCGTGACAGTGTGTCTTGGTGTGTGTGTGTGTTGGTGCGTGCCTATGTGTGCCGTGTTCGTGCGTGCGTGCACTTCAGAATTTTTACTCGCAGCTGTTTAAACACGGGCCGTGTAACGATAGCTGCAGCATTACCCACAGTGCAGTGTAAAGGTGGAGCAGAGTACGGGCGGCTTCGGTGGGCCTCCGTCTGACCTCATTCCTGCTTCGTGCTGGGAGAGGCGGAATGCATCGATGAATAGATCTGGTGTTATTTTCCCCTGTTCTGACAGATCAAAGAACGTGTTTGGGACTTTGGTGCTTTTTCTTTTTCTGTGGTCCTCTGAAAATCTTATAAAACCCAGGCTGGCACGCCATGTATGTTTGTAATGCAGGAATCTTGTCTTAAGCACAATAATGTCCAGATGTGTTAAAAGCAGTGCACAGTGTTTCTTCTCTTTAAAAAGCACTGGTCTGAATATTATTTCACTTTAAAGTTGGGAATTAGAGTTTTCTAAGTTATTGATGTCTTTGTTTGAGAGGAATAATTGTATTGAAATGGAAGGTGTTTAAACTGAGCCAAGAGCGGATCTGTGGCCATTAGAATGATGTACAATGGGCCCTGGGTCCAACCACATACCTTCTCTGGGTTCTGCTTTGAAGGGAGAAACCTTTGGCTTTGACTTGGAGAACCTAAGGGCTGCATTTACACAGGCACCCCAATTCTGATTTTTTTTCCTCTAATTGGTAGTTTGACCAATCACATCAGATCTTTGACATCAGATCTTTTTCAGAGCTGATCTGATTGGTCAAAAGACCAACGAATGAAAAAAGATCAGAATTGGGCTGCCTGTGTAAACGCAGATTACGGCATCTCTAGCTGTGCGCTAATGTAACACACATTGGATGGTGGCTCAGAGTTTTGGAGTGTTCTAAGTCTGCTGGTTAGCAGAGAGCTCGTGGGCCTGACCCAGTCTGATTGGATCATCCTATCTGAGAATATCTTCTCTGATTTTGTCCCCTTACTGACCGCTGTGGAGCAGAGAAGCTGGACTCTGGCTCAGACGAGGTGTGGGAGTGGCATTCCAACCAGCGACAAAACTCTGGAAAAGATATCAGAAAGCCGGCGTGGTTTTCCATCAAGACATCTGCCTTTTATCAAGGCAAAGGATTTCAGAAATTCTCACCCCTCATGCTGTCATCCCACAAAAATGTTTGATATATACGTGTCCTTCAAGCTTATAGTTTATTGCCCCTTTTATTTGCTAAAGACATTGCCTCAGCAGGCCACAATACGTTTTTGGTTAGACTCAGCCTATGATGTTGCAATCTCCTGACTCTACGCCTGGTCACTGGACAATAGGTAACAAAATCCTTGTCAGGCCTTAAGACCTGGCTTCAGATCTGCCCTCTGAACTCTGGCATGAACACTCAGAGGATCAGTTCCCAGGGGTCTAGTGTTCTTTAGCTTTACACTGAGTTCACTGTATTACTGTCTGAGCTTCAGCAGGTAACACACCACGCCATCTTACTCTCTTAAAAGAAGTTAGAAAAAGAGAGAATGCGCACTAGGCTGTGTGTGTGTGTGTGTGTGTGTGTGTGTGTGTGTGTGTGTGTGTGTGTGACAGGGCAGGAATGTTTGATTTATGAGTGAAACTGGAGGGAGTGCTGCTCTGTGGCTCGGTACCTCTCCTCTCCCTGTCTGAGTCTTCCTCTCTGTTTGGGTGCTGTCCGGAGGCAGCCCTTCCTACCTCCACCCTCCCCCTTTCCCTCCCTCCCTCTGAGTCTAGTCTACAGGAAATAAAGGGATTGAGGAGGAGGACTGGAGTGCCCTATGGGGCCCCGCTGCTCTCTGGGATCGCAGGAAGTGGCCAGCTCAGCTCAGCTAGACGAGGCCAAAGACAGTGGGAGCCTAGAGCAGTCACTCCTTAGAATAAGCTGTCACTGTGTATTATGGTGTGTGGATATAAACATCAGGATGGCTGCTACATGACTGTCAATTACTCCTGCTCAGTGTATGATCCTCCAAACAAATCTTTTTGAGAGCTATGATTGTGTATTTGCCATATTTGATGACATACCTAATAAAAGGTTGTCTGGTTTTGTATAGTACAGTGAATGGCAGGTGTTTGGTAGGTGGCCCAGACAGAAATAGATTTGCTGAATTGTTAGAAATGACTGGGTTTCAGTGGTTTTGGCCTATCCAATATTATATGATCCTGTACCTTTTGGGCCTAGGTAAATCTATTTAGCCAGGATGGGTTGTTGCTCCATGATTCTCCTGTCACAGACTCTCTGCTTACCCTCTCTCACACTTACCCACACACATAAGGCGTCAGCATGCTTCAGTTCGGCTTGGCGGCTTGCCGTTGTCGGCTAGGCGAACCGAACGAGTGTGCTGGCGCACTCCCTTAAAAGACCTTCGCTTGAAAAATGAGAAAAAAGCAGTAATAGTACTGTTTGTCAATTTTGAGACACCGTAGTCAGTATACACTTCCTCAAATGGTCAGAATGAATCTAAGATAACTCAATAAATCTGTCATTAATTTAGATGTCTAACTAAGATATTTGGTGCAGTAGTATTTCTAAATGAATAAATTTGCATGAAAAGGAGTCACCTCTGGTTGAATGACAACAAAGACTTTACTGAAGAATCCCTACTGTTGACCAATCCCAGACAAAGGGGTGTAGACTTCAGCTACTGACTTCGGCAAGAAAAAATGTTGTGTGCCCGAAACAACGGAAGAAAAAATATTGTGTGCCCGAAACAACGGAAGAAAAAATATTGTGTGCCCGAAACAACGGAAGAAAAAATATTGTGTGCCCGAAACAACGGAAGAAAAAATATTGTGTGCCCGAAACAACGGAAGAAAAAATATTGTGTGCCCGAAACAACGGAAGAAAAAAACTAACCGAAGTCCAAAACGTCAAAAAATGCTGTCATAATATATGCACACAATCTTCTGAACTTTTCCATCTGGGAAGCATGCGGATGTCTTTACACACTCTGCCCCTCTCTCTCACTCTCTCTCACTCACACACACACAACCCTTTGTGGCCGGCTCTACAGTCTGGTGTTTATGACCCTGCTCAGGGGGTGAGTGCCCACTACGCCCCACTAAAGTGCAAAAGGCCAGCATGCAAATAATCCTCCAGCGCTGGCTCCATAAAAGGCCTTTTGATTCTGTGTGTGTGTGTGTGTGTGTGTGTGTGTGTGTGTGTGTGTGTGTGTGTGTTTCTGAGCAGAAGAGTCTTCCACCACCACTGCCGTGGTTCGGAAGTTCACTCTCATGACAGATATTTGGGCAGGAGTCAAGGACCTCGTTCACTACCACCACAGATCATACTCATAGCCTGTCTTTTGATTTGGAGGTTAACCGCTCTACAGCACTGATGTGTTATCACAGTTACAGCCACCCACTGAGGTGGTCGTCTTAGCTGTTAGGGACCTTACAGAACTTGGTTGTTCATTTATTGGTTTCCTATAGTCAGCAACACATATCCTTTTATGAATGAACTTGCATTGAAATGTCACTCCTGTTAATAAACAAATAAAGAACCTTCATGAACAATTTAAGCTGAAGACATGAGGTCTATGGACACCCTCATTGAACCCTCACTCCTCAGTGCAGAATGAGACCGACACTGAATCTATTTGCAGACGTCTCTTGCTGTGGCCACATTTTGCTTCCCCCCCTGTAGAACTGTCTATTTTCTCTCTGTCTGTGCCGTGCTGTCTCTCTCTGTGAGACCACCGTGGGGCCAGGTGGTGAGGGGAGGTGGCATGGCACACACCTGTGAGCTGGTAGAGCCCAGCACGGCAGGGGCCCACGGAGTTGCCCACAAGGAGCGTACGACAGAGCCGTTTGAATGGAGAGCCTGGCGGGGCGTGGAGGAAGGGTCACTGGCTGCACCTCACCTCCGTCCTGTAAACAGACAGACAATGTGGCCCCTACAGACACATCACACCACCCTCTGGCTCTGCCTCCTCATGTGTGCTTGTTCAGAAATACCACCTCCACCTATGTCTGTGGGCACATGGCAGCTTGTTTGACTTGATGTGCTTCCCAGATGACCTCAGTGTGTTTACCTCTCATTCTCCAGTCAGCAAAAGGAGGGAGACAGAATTCCTGCCTGGCTTTATTTGTAATTTTTAGGGTTTCTAGGTTTTAGTTCTTTTGTGGTGTTTTATTTTTGTGTACCTGTACATGTCGTTACGACCCCAAGTCTCAACAATGATCTTTCCCTCTTCACTTTCTCTTTTTCTCCATCCCCAGCCATCAGAACCAGCTGAAGGAGCAGGCCCAGCAGGCACTGGTGTCTCCAGGTAATCTGCCAGAGGAGGCCGAGTGCCTCACGGTGCCCAAGTACAAGAGGGACCTGGTGCAGAAGCTGAAGATCCTCCGCCAGGAGCTGTCCCAGCAGCAGCCCCAGGCAGGCCACTGCCGCATAGAGGTGTCCCGCGAGGAGATCTTTGAGGTGAGACCGTCGAATTAGTGTTATTCCCTCAGTTCTTGAACACAACCAGCATTAATTAGTATTACTGAAGAGGTTNGTTCTCCAGTCAGTAAAAGGAGGGAGACAAAATTCCTGCCTGGCTTTTTTTGAGTTTTTAGGGTTTCTAGGTTTTAGTTTTTTTGTGGTGTTTTATTTTTGTGTACCTGTACGTGTTCTTACAACCCCAAGTCTCAACAATGATCTTTCCCTCTCCATCTCTTCTCGTTCTCCTTTTCTCCATCCCCAGCCGTCAGAACCAGCTGAAGGAGCAGGCCCAGCAGGCACTGGTGTCTCCAGGTAATCTGCCAGAGGAGGCCGAGTGCCTCACGGTGCCCAAGTACAAGAGGGACCTGGTGCAGAAGCTGAAGATCCTCCGCCAGGAGCTGTCCCAGCAGCAGCCCCAGGCAGGCCACTGCCGCATAGAGGTGTCCCGCGAGGAGATCTTTGAGGTGAGACCGTCGAGTTAGTGTTATTCCCTCAGTTCTTGAACACAACCAGCATTATTGAGTCTTTAATTAGCATTACTGAAGAGGTTGACTATCCCGATCCTGAAGGAAAGCATCAACTCTGGACGTTTTCCTCACTCTCATTTACACTTGTAAAAGTTTATTATACCAGATAGTTTACCTCACTTTCAAACCTCAGGCAATGGTTTTCCCATCCTCTACTTCCCTCTCCTCTCAAGGTCGTTGCTCGTCATGTTTCTGTCAGCACGTTATCCACCACGCTATTATCTATGATGTGTGAAGAGCGTATGTTCATATCCAAAGCAGACCTCTTATTTGAAATAAGGCTTTTGTGAAGTGCACTCCTCAGTGGGGGAGGTTTTCTAGTTTGGGAGGTGTGGAGCCTCATCAGAGCAACAACACCTGCAAAAGACTACATGACCCTCGTAAAATATGTGATGGAATGTGCTGGAACAGCTTTGTCTGTTAATCTGAAGGAAGACATTTTTGTTGGCTGATCTCAACACGAAAGGGAGATGGGGGTGGATTTTAAGGCTAGACATAACTTAATCGCTTTTCTGGACACGCCGAGCTGTTATAAATACGACTGTGTGGGCAAGTGTCAGCTGGTGGACTGTCAAGCTGTCTCAGTGTGTACATTCTATTAAAGATAAGAGGCCTTATTTCTCTGGTGTCACCGCTGACACATCCTCAGTGTAACTGGAGGGCACGGTGGACCAGCTCTGGGGGGAAAGCTGTGTTATTGTTCCACTCTTCTGTTCTGTCTGTTTACTGTTATTCTCCCAATCAACTTTTATTGAGACTGTCCCCGACACTTAGCTGGCTAGGGCCTGTGTCTGCAGCTCTCGGCATGTGGGGTGAACGCACCAACCCAGAGTGGGGTGTAATGATCCCAGGGGGAAGGTTTGTTACTAAAACACTGCTGTCTAATGTTCTACAGAAGCCCCCTCTGGCGAGGAACATGGGGTGTTTCTCATCATTGTTTCAGGACAGTTCCTTCTTTTCTTAGTTTTTTTTGTCTTCAGCTTGAAGCAATTTGGAATTGCACAGGTCTTTGGTCATTGGTTTGCATGTTTAGGACAGGCAGACAGGCTGGGCTTGGCCAGACTCATGCTCTGCATTCCTATCCCGTTTCCCATGAGCCACTGAGACTGGGACAGTGTTGGGGGGGTGCATTAGTGAGACTCATGGGATCTCTTGGTGGAATGTGTCGCGTTGGGGAATGTCCTCTTATCACCCCCACCTCCTGATAATGCGCTTCGATTAAGGGTGGACTGGACACTCAGGTTACTTTGGCAGGGGAGGAGAGGGCGTACATCATTGCTAGGCAGGCAGGGGCCAGCCAGGCTGGTCCTAAATGACAGAGCACAGGAATGTTTATTCTTTGGCTCAGTCCCCAGAGCCAGCATCACTCTCACACAGACGTTACTGTGCAGATAGATGCATCCCTCTGGCCATAGACCCTGGACTGTACAGTATTTACCAGATGGTCTCTGATGGAAGTACTCAGTAGGTTTGGGGGTGAAGTCCTCCATCCCAGTCCCGTTCGTTAAAAAGGTGTATCTCTGTATGTGCTACAGGAGTCTTACCGCCAGGTGATGAAGATGAGGCCGAAGGACCTATGGAAGAGACTGATGGTGAAGTTTAAAGGGGAGGAGGGGCTGGACTACGGAGGAGTGGCCAGGTAGGAATCCACAGCAAAGCATGAGGAAAAAACAAAGTTATGCACAATATGCATCATAATGGAACAAAGAAGGTTTCTGTTGTGTGTTAGAGAAGTAAATGCACCAAGTCTGGAACCAACAGGACCCTGAACAGCTCTACCCCAAGCCATAAGACTACTAACTAGTTAACCAAATAGCTACCAGACTATCTGCATTGACCCTCTTTGCACCAACTCTTTTGACTCAAGCATATAGCCAAGTTATCTCATCGTGTTATTATTTGTTCTATATTTTTCTCTGCGTTGTTGGGAAGGGCCCATCAGTAAGCATTTCACTGTTAGTCTACACCTGTTGTTTAGGAAGTATGTGACAAATAACATTTGATTTGAATGCCACCATCTGCTGAAACAAGGTTGGCCCCCATGGGATGATATTGATTTAAAGCACCCAATCTGAGAATTATACTTCTGCTTTTTAAATTGCCATGGAGTATTCACTTTGTGAAATTGATGTTCCCTGCCTTGAAAAAATATTAAATGGATCAAGAGATTTCACAATGGATGTTCTCATCGTCTGTCTCTCTTTATCTGTCGCTCTCTGTGTCTCCTGTGTGTGCAGGGAGTGGCTGTATCTGCTGTCCCATGAGATGCTGAATCCGTATTACGGCCTGTTCCAGTACTCCCGCGATGACATCTACACCCTGCAGATTAACCCCGACTCGGCCGTCAACCCGGTGAGTCAGAGGCCCAGACGCCACCAATCAGCCCGCCCCGCCCCGCTGTGATGTGAAAGACCAGGTCACACGGACCGCTCATCTGTTCTAGTCTTGCACAATCTCTCTGTCTCTGTCTCTCCTCTGCCTGTTTATTTGTTTGGCGTTGCATTTCCCTATCAGCTGTTCTCATGCTAGATCTCCTGGAGACTGGTGATGAATTAGGCAACTCTTTAATTGCTGTGTTGAAACTCTTTACTGCCTCTATAGCATTTGGTTGTTAAATCCATCATAAGGGAAATAGTTTACAACTGTAAATAGTTTGGATGCTGCTGCCCACCTTTTGAGTCCTAACCTTTGTTAGGATTACGCACTGCAATAAATTCCCAGCTGTAAGAATAGCAGGTATTTATTATTTACCAAGGGCCCACTCCTAACTTAAGACATGCGTGAGGAAATCTGAGTTATAACTCAAATCTCCCATCGACATCAATGCATGACTTAAGAAAACCTTTGAGTTGCATGCATGCATCTTAAGTTAGGATTCTGCCTTGAGTTGCTCAATCTTGGTAATTCTCTGAAGACTGGGAGATGCCATGCTAAATGGATGTACTATAAAGTGTTTAAGAGGACTAAAGGTGTTTCTGTCCCCCTCCCCAGGAGCACCTGTCCTACTTCCACTTTGTGGGTCGTATTATGGGCATGGCGGTGTTCCACGGCCACTACATAGACGGGGGCTTCACCCTGCCCTTCTACAAACAGCTGCTGGGGAAACCCATCACCCTGGACGACATGGAGTCAGTGGACCCAGACCTCCACAACAGCCTGGTCTGGATCCTGTGAGTAGGAAGGAAATGGGAACAACATCCTCACACAGACCAAGATGCGCGCACACAGAGATTAACATGGTTTTTAATGACAATAGTTTGTAATGGCTCATTTTAATTCATTGGGTAATCATTTGGTGTATGTTAACTATAACATCTACTGGTGTACTTTTAAAGTCCCTAAAATAACCACCCATGATCATGTAGCTACACATGATGAGCTCTTCAACTGTACTTTGATCCATACATACATTAACATTCCCCCAGCACCATCTCTCTCTAACCCCGCTGTCCGTCTCTCTCACCTCTCAGGGACAATGACATCACAGGCGTGTTGGACCACACCTTCTGTGTGGAGCACAATGCCTACGGGGAGATCATCCAGCACGAACTCAAACCCAATGGCAAAATCATCCAGGTCACCCAGGACACCAAGAAGGAGTATGTCAAGTGAGTACTCCCCCACTGACCCCTCCTCACCACACAGGAAGAGGGTTGGTCTAGCAGTTGACAGTCAAGCCCAGCAGGGAGGAGATACTGTTTGGATATCAGATGAGCTTAGCTGCAAGTGACCAGACACAGTTAACTGACCTAGAATCAGGGAGTAAAGTACATGTGAAAGGCTTTGCTATACCCCTCAAAGAGGCTCAGAATCATGCTGATGTGAAGGCAAAGCCTTGGTTTTCCAGTATGAATCATCGATCTCTGACTGACTCTTTCCCTCTCCCCCTCTCCCTCCAGGCTGTATGTGAACTGGCGTTTCCTGCGAGGCATCGAGGCTCAGTTCCTGGCCCTGCAGAAGGGCTTCAACGAGGTCATCTCCCAGCACCTCCTCAAGGCCTTCGACGAGAAAGAGCTGGAGGTATGAATGAGACACCTCCCCCAGACTAGCAGTACTTATCTTCACTGTCCGTCCTTTAAAAATAGGACTGCATTCTCCATCCACATATACAGTGAGGGAAAAAAGTATTTGATCCCCTGCTGATTTTGTACGTTTGCCCACTGACAAAGAAATGATCAGTCTATAATTTTAATGGTAGGTTTATTTGAACAGCGAGAGACAGAATAACAACAAAAAAATCCAGAAAAATGCATGTGAAAAATTTTATGAATGGAATTGCATTTTAATGAGGGAAATAAGTATTTGACCCCTCTGCAAAACATGACTTAGTACTTGGTGGAAAAACCCTTGTTGGCAATCACAGAGGTCAGACGTTTCTTGCAGTTGGCCACCAGGTTAGCACACATCTCAGGAGGGATTTTGTCCCACTCCTCTTTGCAGATCTTCTCCAAGTCATTAAGGTTTCGAGGCTGACGTTTGGCAACTTAAACCTTCAGCTCCCTCCACAGATTTTCTATGGGATTAAGGTCTGGAGACTGGCTAGGCCACTCCAGGACCTTAATGTGC
>QNTS01001762.1:8857-80710 GCA_003317085.1 Hucho hucho
AATCAAATCAAATCAAATCAAATCAAATTTTATTTGTCACATACACATGGTTAGCAGATGTTAATGCGAGTGTAGCGAAATGCTTGTGCTTCTAGTTCCGACCATGCAGTAGTATCTAACAAGTAATCTAACAAATTCACAACAACTACCTTATACACACAAGAGTAAAGGAATGAATACGAGTATGTACATATAAATATATGGATGAGCGATGGCTGACCGGCATAGGCAAGATGCAGTAGATGGTATGGAGTACAGTATATACACATATATATATATATATATATATATATATATGAGATGAGTAATGTAGGATATGTAAACATTATATAAATGGCATTGTTTAAAGTGGCTAGTGATACATTATTTCATCCAATTATAATTATTAAAGTGGCTAGAGATCGGGTCGATGGCCGAACGGCATAGGCAAGATTCAGTAGATGGTTTAGAGTACAGTGTATAGTTTTGATATGAGTATGTCGGATACGTAAACATTATATACAAAATTGTTTCAAGTGGCTAGTGATACATTGTTACATCCAATTCCTATGTTTAAAGTGGCTAGAAATTTAAGTCAGTATGTTGGCAGCAGCCACTCAATGTTAGTGATGGCTGTTTAACAGTCTGATGGCCCTCATACCTACTGCGGGGGTATGTAATCTCGCTGAGACCTACTTCCCAGGCCTCTGATATCTCTATAGGCTTTGGAAAATTGGTTGTATAATTTGAACTTTGGTTATTCAAATATATATCTGCAGACGCATTACTGGGGAGAGTCAGGTAAAATCCAGTGTGTTCCATGATGCACTCCTGTGTACACTTGAATGATATTGTTTTTATCCTGCCTGAGGGTTTAAGTTAACCCCCGCGGCCTCCACCACATCGTCCTCTAATACCCAACTGTTGAACTTTTGCGGCCAGTTTTTCCAACGGACCAACACCCATTTTTTTACCCTTTTCTCTCTTTTGATCCAGAATTTCCTCCACGTGAAAGACTTTGTCTTTACCTAGCTTTACCTTCTGGAGTTCCTTCTCATAAAAGGAGCCCTCTATAAGCTCCCCATCATAATCTTTTAACTTGTAGACAGGGGGTATGCGTGGTAGACATTCGGTAACTGTGAACAGCTCATCGCTGTAACCTTGCTCATATTTTTTGTTGAAAACACCCCTCAACTTGGATATACGTACCAAGTCCCCCACTGTGAATTTAAAATCTATTTTTTTCTCTTACGGCGAAGGGGGAACAAACCATACAGATTTTTAAAGACTTGAAAATAATTTTCAGAAGAGACCTCGGAGGGCTTCATCCGTATACGTTTATGGTAGCTGCGGTTATAACCCTTTACTAAATCTTGAACTATATCCAGATATCTGTACATGTTGTGAGCCGTAAAGTATTTCCACATTCGTTCTTTCAAAGTTCGGTTAAAGCGCTCAATAACTGAAGCTTTCAAATCCGAACCTGTAGCAAAATGTACGATATTGTGCTTCTTCATGAGTTTCTGAAAAGCATGATAAAAAAATTATTTACCGCCGTCCGTCTGCACTTTCTTGGGTGCTCCTCCTTCCTTCAAGATGGAGTCAAAGGCCCGGGTCACCTCCCCCCCACTCTTATTTTTTAAGACCCTTACATATGCTATTTTAGAGAAAATATCTATAACCGTTAGCATGTATCGATTTCCATCATTTTTATCGGCAAGGGCCTGCATGTCACATAGATCAGCCTGGAACTGGGACAAGGGATGAGTAGAAAAAACTCTATTTCGTGGAAATTGTTTTCGCACATGTTTATGCAGAGTGTACGCATCCTGCTCAGCGAGCCATTAATTCACTTGAGCATCGCTAAACCTGCTACCTGTTTCTTCGGCTATAGCTCTCTGGAACCTCTCCTTCCCCCCATAAGACCGTGGGTTAGAGGGGGTATAATAAATGTTTCTCATCTGCTCCGCCATCCTTCTTGCCTCTCTGATGTACAATAACATTAATGAGCCCATTTCAAATAATGAGAACATTTCATTTTCTTTTTGCTTTTTTTTAATTTATTTTTTCCAAGTGTTACGTATCCATACAATTCAGGATACTTAGCAGAACGTTAGGACCCGTTTTCTCAATGATCCATGCATGTAAGATTTGGTATACCAGGGTGACATTTACAGGCTTATATTGTTGAATTTTTAAGACACAAACATCCGTTATATAAGTATATAAACAACAAATATGATACATGTTACAATTAAATGAGGGTTCAAACAAATAAAGTAAAATCTTAGACAAGGCTGTTTCTAGTTCTTCGGAATCATCCCCAAGACGGGCTACCAATTGTGACCACTGTAGAGTCTCCCCCGTTTGTCTTACGTGACTCATGATTTGTTCCATTTTTAGCACACGCCCAGCATTAACCCCTGTATTGCTGGCTGTGTAGAGCGATACATTGTTCACTTTATTCTCAATAATTTTCTGCATAACATTTGTAAATTCTCTCAAAAGAAAAAATGTATTTATTCTCTCCAACATCGTATGCATACTGTTACCCATTGCTTTATATCTAAATCAAAAAATATATATGGTTACTCTGTCTCNGGCTACAGAGGCCTTGATGGTGTCCACAAAAATAGTACTGACCGCCCCATCAAACACATCCTCAGCCTGGGGACATGCTAGAGGTGTCGAGGGTGATGCCGGGGGGGCGTAGAGAGGAGGACTGTGAGGCATAGAGTCCTCAGGGTCTGGCACCCATAACGTATCGGAGTCCTGATATGGGATATGAATATCCATGGTATATGATGAAATGAAGAACCAGAGGCCTTAGGGGCACCCCTTTTATTGTTGAACCACTCCTATGGCATCGGGGTGTGGTTATACGAACAGCCGCGTACTTAGTTTTCTTCAGAGGATGACCCTTCTCTGGATGAACCTTCTTGGGGTTCCTTTGAATCATAATCCTTAGGATTCGTATATATTATGCACTTCCTTAGCTGAACAATACTCTGTCGGCGTTGGCTCTGTACGAAAAGAGCATCCACTGCCTCAAGCATTCTCAATTCCACCATATCCCAACTTTTAAACGGAATACGCATATGCAACTTAAAATCCCGAGTCGGTCCCGCATCACGGTTGTTGCCTTTGCGGGTTTTCTCGCTGTCGATATAGAACTGCATGCACCCATACGGAAGTCCATTCTTTCTTTATATTTTCACCTTGTGGAACGTTCTTCCTGAGGAGTCCTGCTCAACTCCCCAAAGGGTCTCGTAGCCCGTGAACAAGCTATAACCCTTTGTGATAACTCTCAGTTCGGGGCACACCACCTTGCGAAACACTTGCCAGTCTTCAAGCCTGTAGTCCACTCCTAAAGTCTGGTCTGTATATTCTTCTCCTTCGGCTACTGTATAGAGCTTCACACTACAGGCCGGGTAATCAAACAGATAACCCCATAGTTGTCCATTAGACATCAACACTTGATCTTTCAGCTCAGTTGAGGGAGGTATTTGGGTTCTATAAATATTTAGAAAACGCTTTTTTGGCGCATCGTATATTGTTGCTTTATACGCAGTCCTTTTTCTATGTTTTAACAGAGGTCCTGCTTCAGTTGTCACGGTCATCACGTGTGTGTCGTTGATCACAAAATCCATGTTTGATTTCTATAGTGTTCTGGGGTTTATCTCTGAGTTAGCGGGTACTGTCCACAGTCCACTCTTTATAGTCCGTCTGTCTAATACCCCGGACCATTACTGTTTCAGAAACACATTCCCCAGTTCAAAGAGGTCCCCTCAATCACCTTGACAGTTTGTAAACACAGGCTTTACCCTGGACAGGACGTATGGGCATAAGCACTCACTCGAACATGGGGGTGGTGGTGGGGGTTGACGTGACCTCAAAGAGGTCATTTCAATCAGCTTGACCGTTTCTTGACCGCATTAATGTAATCAAAGCCATATCTTCAAAGGGACATAGAGGACCATAAAATACACAGCATATCTTCAAATAGACATATAGCGCCATAAATACAAAGCATATCTTCAAAGGAACATATAGGGCCATAAAACTACAAAGGCTTCAAAGGGACAGATGTACATACACAATCATAAAACCCCTCCCCCTACCGGGGGGTGTACACACCCACCGGGGGGCCATAAAAAAGCCATCAATCACACGTTTGACCGATGCCGTCTACTTTATTCTCTCTCACTGTCAACGATTAAGAGAGATACGAGTGAGTGCTTTCATGGCTAGAGAGAGGGGGAGCGAAACACAAAGGACCAGAAAGTTAGCAAAAGAGAGGATGCAAAAGAAAAAGAGGGTCAATGTCCTTGAGTTATTTCAAAACAATTACGCCTCATTCTGACCTGTCTCACCCCCTCCTTTCGTCCTCCTCTCTAGCTGGCCCTGAAGAATGACCTGAGCTACTCCCCCCTCCTCCCACCACAACATCCTGGCTTCTGAGTTTGCCTGGGAGCTCAGGCAGTATGGACACATCTACATGTACCGCTTCTGCCCCCTAATACACATTAGGTACGTATAAACATCTAAAACACCACCTCTCATCTCCCCATCTGTAGTATTAATCTCTCTCTCGATTCCATGATACGGTCTATCTCCCCCTGATCTCTGTGTGTCTGTGTGTGTGTGTGTGTGTGTGTGTGTCCTCAGGGCCTACCCTATAGATCACCAGAGTTTACATTTACATAAAACACTGGCGACACACTGGTGTCGGGCTAAGTCTACATGGATATGAGGAACAAAGACCCCTGGTCTGGTTAAGGTTGAGGGGGTTGCTCTCTAACCTGTGGTCTTCCCCTCCTCTCCACCAGCCTCCGTAGACAGGTAGCTGCCATCAATAAGCTGTCTGAGGCAGAGATGTTTTTCTGGGACAATGGCGACACCTTCCTCCTGGAGGCCCAGAGAGAAGGTAAGTCCTACAGTTCAACCATCACCACCAACCTGAGTAGATAGAAGTCACTGACACAGGGTCAGATATTATTTAACCCTCCTAATGGTTAAGGTTAGGATTGAGGGTAGGGTAATCCAAGATCTGTGGTTAATGCCAAGGAGCAATTTCTAGGTCCACATACACATGCTGAAGAGTAGGCTGATCACAGCATGTCTAGTGATATCAGCAGAGTCTTCTCCAGTTTGATAACCTCTAGGTTTATGTTCCTCTCCCTTCAGGAGCAGAGGAAGAGAAGGAGGGAGGTGGAGCGACTGAGTTCCACTACCTGTCCTACGTCCAACACATCATGGGGTAAGTCACTGGGTCTGCACCTCTGGTGACCCCTGTGACTGATGACATCGCCACCACTGTCCTGGAGGAGATCAGTGCCAACGTGACTGAATGTTTGCAACTGCAGTAGAACGACAACATCAGCTGGATCCACAAGGCAGGAAAACACAGTGGTGTAAAGTATTTAAGTAAAAATACTTTAAAGTACTACTTAAGTCGTTTTTGGGGGTATTTTTGACAACTTTTACTATTACTTCACTACACTCCTAAAGAAATGTCACGACTTCAGCTGAAGTCGGTCCCTCTCCTAGTTCGGCTGGCTACTGGCGGTCGACGTCACCGGAGTTCTAGCCACCACCGATCCATTTCTCATTTTATGTTTGTCTTGTTTCATTCACACCTGGTTCCCATTTCACTAATTGTATGTGTCCTATTTAAGCCCTCTGTTCACCCCTGGTTTATGTCCGTGATTGTTTTCTGTAAGTTGTGCCCAGTTGTTCGTGAGCAGGTGTGAATACTACTGGGTTAGTAGTTTGTGTCTGTTTAGTAAAGGAGTTTTGTCTTTACTCTGTTTCCTGCGCTTGATTCCTAAGACCTGCAATACAAGAGCAATCACAGAATCACGGACCTTTTAAATGGAATCAGCAGGAGAACACAGCCCTCCTCTTCACACCCCTCCTTCATCTGGTCCCCGAGGGAGTATGATGGGACGGCTGCTGGGTGCCAGGGGTTCTTGCTACAGCTGGAGCTCTACCTGGCGACCGTCCATCTGGCTCCTTCGGGACGCGAGAGCGTGTCCGCCCTCGTCTCCTGTCTATCTGGGAAAGCCTTGGAGTGGGCCAACGCCGTATGGGGAGAAGGCGACGTGGCGTTGGACCACTATGAGGAGTTCACTCGCCGTTTTCAACCATCCGCCTGAGGGGAGAGCGGCGGGTGAACGCCTTTTCCACTTACGACAGGGGACGAGGAGCGCGCAGGATTTTGTCCTGGACTTCCGTACCCTGGCTGCGAGCGCAGGATGGAATGACAGGGCCCTGATCGACCATTACCGGTGCAGTCTGAGTGAGGACGTCCGTCGGGAGCTGGCCTGCAGGCACACCACATTCACGTTGGACCAGCTGGTGGACATGTCAATACGACTGGACAACCTGCTGGTCACCCGCGGACGTCCGGATCGGGGCCCGTCACTTCCATCCTCCAGCATCTCCGCTCCGACCCCTATGGAGCTGGGAGGTGCTGCGCTCAGGGGGGCCAGAGGAGGGGCCATTCCCTGCACCAGCTGTGGTCGCAGAGGACACACTGCTGATCGGTTTTGGGAAGGTTCTTCAGGGAGTCGAGGCAGGAGGCAGAGCACTGTTGTGTCCCCCCAGGTGAGCAAGCACCAGACTCACCCAGAGCTCCCTGTTGCTCACGTGTTTTTGTTAGTAGAATTTCCTTTACCCGCATTCCCAGCATAAGGCACTAGTAGATTCAGGCGCAGCTGGGAATTTTATTGACCGTTCTTTTGCCCGTAGGTTAGGGATCCCCATTGTCTCTTGATGTGCCCTTCCCTGTGCATGCCCTAGATAGTCGACCCTTAGGGTCAGGGCTGATTAGGGAGGCCACAGCTCCACTTAGTATGGTGACGCAGGGGGGTCATGAGGAGCGTATCAGTCTTTTCCTCATTGATTCTCCTGCGTTTCCCGTGGTGCTGGGCATACCCTGGTTGGCCTATCATGACCCCAATATTTCGTGGCAACAGACGGCTCTTAAGGGGTGGTCACGAGGGTGCTTGGGGAGGTGTGTGGGTGTTTCCATCGGTGCGACTACGGTGGAGAGTCCAGACCAGGTCTCCACCGTGCACATCCCCTCAGAATATGCCGATTTGGCTCTCGCCTTCTGTAAAAAGAGGGTGACTCAATTACCACCCCATCGACGAGGGGATTGTACGATAAATCTCCTGGTAGACGCAGCACTTCCCAGGAGTCACGTGTATCCGCTGTCACAGGAGGAAACGGAGGCTATGGAAACATATGTCTCCGAATCTCTGGGGCAGGGATACATTCGGCCCTCCACTTCACCTGCCTCCTTGAGTTTCTTTTTTGTGAAGAAGGATGGAGGTCTGCGCCCGTGTATTGACTATCGAGAGATCAATCCGATCACTGTGAGGTACAGCTACCCGCTGCCTCTCATAGCCAGTGCGATCGAGTCAATACACGGGGCGCGCTTTTTCACAAAATTGGATCTCAGGAGCGCTTACAATCTGGTGCGTATCCGAGAGGGAGACGAGTGGAAGACAGCATTTAGTACCACCTCAGGGCACTATGAGTACCTCGTCATGCCGTACGGGTTGAAAAATGCTCCATCAGTCTTCCAATCTTTTGTAGACGAGATCTTCAGGGACCTGCTCGGGCAGGGTGTAGTGGTGTAAATCGATGACATATTGAGCATGTGTCCCTGGTGCGCAGGGTGCTTGGTCGACTGTTGGAGCATGACCTGTACGTCAAGGCTGAGAAGTGTCTGTTCTTCCAACAATCCGTCTCTTTCCTAGGATATCGCATTTCCACGTCCGGGGTGGAGATGGAGAGTGACCGCATTACCACCGTGTGTAATTGGCCGACTCCAACCACGGTAAAGGAGGTGCAGCGGTTCTCGGCGGAGCGAAACTATGATGTGGGGGACCGGGAGTTGTTGGCTGTCGTGATGGCTCTAAAGGTGTGGAGGCATTGGCTTGAGGGGGCTAAACACCCTTTTCTCATCTGGACTGACCACCGCAATCTGGAGTACATCCGGGCGGCGAGGAGACAGAACCCTCGCCAGGCAAGGTGGGCCATGTTTTTCACCCGTTTTGATTTCACTCTATCCTTTCGACCAGGTTCCCAGAACGTTAAGGCAGACGCACTGTCCCGGTTGTATGACACAGAAGAGTGGTCCATCGATCCCACTCCCATACTTCCTGCCTCTTGCCTGGTGGCACCGGTAGTATGGGAGCTGGACACGGAGATCGAGCGAGCCTGCTCCCTCTGTGTCCAGCTGGGCGTATGTACGTTCCGTCCGCTGTCCACGACCGTCTGATCGCTTGGGCTCACACGTCACTCTCCTCTGGTCATCCTGGTATCGGCCGGACAGTGCGCTGTCTTAGTGAGAAATACTGGTGGCCCACCTTAGCTAAGGACGTGAGGGTTTGTTTCCTCCTGCTCGGTGTGCACTCAGTACAAGGCGCCTAGGCACCTGCCCAGAGGGAAATTAGAACCCCTACCCGTTCCACAGCGGCCGTGGTCACACCTGTCGGGATTTTTTTCCACCGTCACAAGGAAAAACAACGATCCTGGTTGTTGTGGATCGGTTTTCTAAGTCCTGTCGCCTCTTTCCTTTGCCCGGTCTCCCTACGGCTCTACAGACTCCGGAGGCTCTGTTCACCCACGTCTTCCGGCACTACGGGGTGCCTGAGGACATAGTGTCTGGTCGGGGTCCCCAGTTCACGTTGAGGGTGTGGAAGGCGTTCATGTAGCGTCTGGGGGTCTCGGTCAGCCTTACCTCAGGTTTTCACCCCGAGAGCAACGGGCAGGTGGAGAGAGTCAACCAAGATGTGGGTAGGTTTCTGAGGTCATATTGCCAGGACCACCCGGGGGAGTGGGTGGTTTTCATTCCCTGGGCAGAGATGGCTCAGAACTCACTCCCCCACTCCTCCACTAACCTGTCTCCCTTTCAATGTGTGCTAGGTTATCAGCTGGTTCTGGCACCGTGGCATCCGAGCTAGACCGAGGCTCCTGCGGTGGACAAATGGTTTAGGCGCTCAGAGGAGACCTGGGATGCCGCCCACATGCACCTGCAACGAGCCGTGAGGCGGCAGAAGGCGAGCGCCGACCGCTACCACAGACCGGGTCTGGCTCTCGACCCGAAACCTGCCCCTCCGCCTGCCCTGCCGGAAGCTGGGGGTGCGGTTTGTGGGGCCTTTCAAAGTCCTGAGGAGAGTGAACGAGGTTTATTATAGGTTACAGCTTCCCCCAGACTTCCGTATTAACCCCTCCTCCATGTGTCTCTCCTCAGACCGGTGGTGGCTGGCCCGCTCCAGGGACCTGATGTTCTGGAGGTTCCTCCGCCCCTGCTGGACATCGAGGGGGCCCCGGCGTATGCGGTTCGAGCCATCATGGACTCAAGGCGTCAGGCTAGGGGCCTTCAGTACCTCGTGGAGTGGGAAGGGTACGGTCCGGAGGAGAGATGCTGGGTGCCGGTGGAGGACATCCTGGATCCATCGTTGCTGCGGGAATTCCACCGCCTCCACCCGGATCGCCCTGCGCCTTGTCCTCCGGGTCGTTCCCGAGACCGGTGTCGGCGTGCGGCTGGAGCCACGCGTAAAGGGGGGGGGGGGGTACTGTCACGACTTCAGCTGAAGTCGGTCCCTCTCCTAGTTCGGGCGGCTACCGGCGGTCGACGTCACCGGAGTTCTAGCCACCACCGATCCATTTCTCATTTTATGTTTGTCTTGTTTCATTCACACCTGGTTCCCATTTCACTAATTTTATGTGTCCTATTTAATCCCTCTGTTCACCCCTGGTTTTTGTCCGTGATTGTTTTCTGTAAGTTGTGCTCCGTTGTTCGTGAGCAGGTGTGAATACTACTGGGTTAGTAGTTTGTGTCCGTTTAGTAAAGGAGTTTTGTCTTTACTCTGTTTCCTGCGCTTGATTCCTAAGACCTGCAAAACAAGAGCATTCATAAGAAAGTAATATATGTTTTACTCCATACATTTTACCTGACTCAAAAGTACTCATTACATTTTGAATGCTTAGCAGGACATAGAAAATGGTCCAATTCACACACTTATCAAGACAACACATGGTCATCCCTTCTGCCTCTGATCTGGTGGACTCACTAAACACAAATGCATTTTTTTGTAAACGATATCTGAGGGTTGGAGTGTGCCCCTGGCTATCTACATTTTAAAAACAAGAAAATGGTGCCCCTGCTTTGCTTAATAAAGGAATTTGAAATTATTTATACTTTTGATACTTAAGTATATTTTAGCAATTACATTTACTTTTGATATTTAAGCAGATTTAGAACCAAATACTTTTAGACTTTTACTCAAATAGTATTTTACTGGGTGACTTTTTACTTGAGTAACTTTCTATTAAGATATCTATACGTTCACTCAAGTATGACAATTGGGTACTTTTTCCACCACTGGGAACACACAGCATGCTACTAATTAATATGGCACATATAAGACACAATGTTAGTCATTACCATTGCAAGACTAGATGAATAATAAATGTATTATACAAATTAGAATACCATTTCTGGATGTCTTCTGTGTGGGTGGTGGGCTCCCAAGCCAGAATCCTCTACTCAGACCAGAAAGGCCGTGTGTGTATTGCCTTGGCCATTAATCAAGCTATTGCTGATGGGAGAGTTTTGGTAAGAGTTTGTATGAGTTATATTATGAGGCTATATTCTTCGGTTGGAGTCTCCAGTGGGTAGGTAAACCTGTAGGAATGATTAATTTTTTTCTGTCCAGTCTCCTGTGGTCATCAGCACGTCAGTGAAACACAGCCCCTTCAAAGATCCCTCCATAGTGTATAACGGATCTGCCTTCTGTGCAGGTACACTTCAGCACACTTATCATTTGGACAGACATTATTTTGACATTGTCATCATTATATTAGTCACTATGTTAGTCTAGATGTCTAGAAACTATTGACTTTGGGTGAAAGAGTGACTTTGTCACTGTGTGCCTGTCTTGACCCCTGATAGATATGGGGGTCCACATGAGTGTCCCTGCACAATGGTGGAGGGGTTGGCTGGTAAGACCTGAGTCTGACCCATCAAACAGGGGATGGGAAATAGAGATGGAAGAAAGAGGGATAGCACACACAAGCCTATTAGATAATTATGAGACATTGTGCCTCAGATAACCAATCTTGCTCATGGCAACCTTGAAATGTGTTTGTTCATATAATGTGAGCACGGAACTATAGTTTAGAGTCCCAGTCATGTCCCCTCCTCCACTCAGTCAGACTATGTTTTCTGTCTCAAGTCTCTTTCCAGGAGTGAGGTGATGAACGGAGGGTTTGGTCTACTGGATGGGACAGAGGAGGCAGCGATGAGAGCCAGTCTGATGCTCAACTGGAACGTCTCTAAAGGGGTGAGAGAGGGGCGATGGTGGAGCGTAGACAGGGAAGCTGTCTCTGAGATTGTTAGATACTGTTCTTAGAAATACTACAACAGGATAAGTTAAAAGGGTGCATGTAATATAAATCCCATCATGTCACAGATCCTATTAATAACCCAGCTAGCACATTTGGTTCCTTGGAAGTTGTGGGCACATACATTCTTGGTTTCCCATTGGTTTTGGGAACGAAGCCATACCTTTCCTGACCGTTAAAACGGAATGTTTTTTCAAAGTTCTGACAATGGAAGTAAACATTTAGCCTCTTCTGGGAACATCGTTTTTTAGGTTGCAGGGAGGTTCTGAGAACGTTTTACTATGGTTCCCTGAAAGTTTTCCTTGAAGGTAAATAAATAACATTCTGAGGACATGTTTCAATAAGACTGTTAATTACACTTCTAACTTAATTTGACTTAACGGTTTTGAACTCCAAGCACAGATAGGACACATGGAAATGAATGTATTTATTGTGGCACAGCGTCAATGAGATTCAAACCTATGATCTTCTGTTCTTTATCCATGGACTTAGTCTACTGCACCACCACAATGGAGCTAGCATGCCATGTTTTTTTTTAACTCATACAAAGCTGTTCGTTGTAGTCTGTTCAAACAGACCCCAATTCAAAGGAAACAAGCACTCATTAAGATCAGGTGTGGCCAATTAGTGGGATTGGCCAACATACCTGAACACACATAATAAGGTAGAGGATAGAGAGAGTTTTGTTGATGCTGAGAACGGAATGTATATGTTTTTAAGGGTGCGTTCCAGTGGAGGCTCCTCAGAGGAAAATTTAATGAAAATAAAAATAGTGAAACATTAAAAAAGTTATCATTTTTGATAAAACTATATTAAATATATTCAAATGTCACCAAATAATTGATTAAAATACACTGTTTTGCAATGAAGGTCTACAGTAACTTCAACAGCACTGTCTGGGGTAGCACCATGGTGTAGCTGGAGGAGCTTCCGTCCCACTCTGGCTACGGTGACTTCAATACAAAACCTAGGAGGCTCGTAGGCCTCAGCCCCTTCCATAGACATACAGTACATGGTAAATATGACCACTTCCGGAGGACGTCCTCCAACCAATCAACGCTTTTGCTGTGTGAACTGACATGTTGTCCATCCAATCATATAATTAGGATCGGAGAACTTACCTAGTGAGTTGAATTGGGATTTTGCCACAGAGTATTATGGGGGTTCTATGTGTTGAGAAGCTTGGTGACATTGTTGGATAGAGATTAAGAGTGAAAGTGATAGTCGAGCATTATTCAAATTCGTTTTTTCATATTACAGGAGGTGGAGGAGGTATATTATAAATTGTTTTCTTGGTTTTAGAACATTATTTTTGAGTCCAATTAGTGCAATTTACTTAAATGTGCCTTGCTAGCTAGCTACCAGCGCGAGTGTGCAGTTTTCTCCGCCAGAATAGTAGAATGGCCAACGCTGCCGAAAATGTTGTGGACTTTTGTTGAAGAACCCTTTTCATTCTCTGGGGTACACAGAAAAGGTGCAAATTAAAAGCGAGGGTCGACCTCTGCCTGAGATCAGTATCATGAAGAAGGATGAAAAGGTGAGGGTGTTCAATACCAACTGGTATCAAATGTACTGTATAGCTGGTTAACAGAGAGCACTTCATCAAGCCGCCTGTATTGCTGGCCTTGCCTGCTTTTTGGAAAGTCTGAGCCTTGGTCGAAAGGTGGGTAAGGTGGGTACAGTGACCAGAATAACATTTTCTAAGGCCAACAGTTTCATAGGCCTGCATGATACAAACATGCATAAAGCAAGCTCAGCACCGTGAGTTCTACTGCCTATCAGTTGTTGTCTATGTGTCTGGGTAGAGGAAATCCCACTCCTAATCTAGTCTAAATATAATTTATATGAATAAATATAAGGTAGCTGCAGTTTGACAGGGTTTTCATCCCACCCAAGGCCAGGAGTTTTTTGTGTGACCTGATTAGAAAAGTGGTCCCATCATAGCGCATATCAAACATTTTTACAACTGGTTAATCACTGTCATCCTTTATAGGGTCCAGAGTTTTCCTAGTTAGGTTAACATATAAGGAAAAACTCCAGGCCCCAGGTGGTAAAAATTACCCCACTGCTCTGATTCCTATGGTGCTTGCAGTTGTCAGTTATCATCAGGTATGTGGATGATCAGGGCTTTATTCAGGAATGTTTCTTGGGATACTTTGATGTGTCAAGTGGGCAAGATGGGCAATCTATGTTTGGCTTTATGAATCTTGAGATGTCTGAGTTTAAGTTCATAGAGAAACTCGTTGTCCAAACCTACGATGGCGCAGCTGTAATGGAATGTATCTGCTATTTGTATTTACAGCTAAGTCCCCTCCTGTTCCCTGATTAAGAGGTGATGACTACTCCACTCCACTTCCATTGTCAACTTTCTCATGACATGAACTGAAGCCACGTCTCATGTGCCCGCTCATCCACTGGTACATTGAATGTTTCCCCTCCAAGCACTGTGAGTACCCCTATAAATGTTCTCTCATTACTGTATGTAGAGTCAATCACAAACGCATAATCACGCATCAATGATTTTATTGCTTGGACTAACAAATTCTTAGCTCTTTTTTTCTAACTGTGTAGTGTGTTGTGTTATTGTTTTTGTCCTCGCAGTCAAATCCTGTCCTGCACTGGTCAAGCCTCTGAACACCTCAACTCATGCCTCATACCCTCATTCAATCACTGCTGTGTTCCATTTCCAACACAGTGTAAGTAGCCCTCTCATTCCCGTTCCCCATAATATTGTACTATAAATGCCTTTATTAAATGCTTTATGTTAAAATGTCTTTGACGATTTTTGAAACACACTGTCGTCTCTGTGCGTTCCACGCCTATACTGTGGGTCTCCCATCCTCCTCATTTTTTAAAGTCACCAGCCTCCACTGGTGCGTCCATAAATTCACTCTGGACGCTCTGCTCTGAAATGTGAGCGCTCTGGTTCGAGTGTCCTAGAGCGCATGATAATAATGAATTTACGAATGATAAAACGGATCACAAATAACAATGGCTGAAAACAGAGAAGGCGTGACTGCTCTCTTTTGGGTAGTAAACAATGTTTACATACAATTGGTATTTGGTAGCATTGCCTTTAAATTGTTTAACTTGGGTCAAACGTTTTGGGTAGCCCTCCACAACCTTCCCACAATAAGTTGGGTGAATTTTGGCCCATTCCTCCTGACAGAGCTGGTGTAACTGAGTCAGGTTTATAGGCCTACTTGTTCGCACACGCTTTTTCAGTTCTGTCCACACATTTTCTATAGGATTGAGGTCAGGGCTTTGTGATGGCCACTCCTTGACTTTGTTGTCCTTAAGCCATTTTGCCACCACTTTGGAAGTATGCTTGGGGTCATTGTCCATTTGGAAGACCCATTTGCGACCAAGCTTTAACTTCCTGACTGATGTCTTGAGATGTTGCTTCAATATATCCACATAATTTTCCTACCTCATGATGCCATCTATTTTGTGAAGTGCACCAGTCCCTCCTGCAGCAAAGCACCACCACAACATGATGCTGCCAACCCTGTGCTTCACGGTTGGGATGGTGTTCTTCGGCTTGCAAGCCTCCACCTTTTTCCTCCAAACATAACGATGGTCATTATGGCCAAACAGTTCTATTTTTGTTTCATCAGACCAGAGGACATTTCTCCAAAAAGTACGATCTTTATCCCCATGTGCAGTTGCAAACCATAGACTGGCTTTTTTTATGGCGGTTTTGGAGCAGTTACTTCTTCCTTGCTGAGTGGCCTTTCAGGTTATATCGATATAGGACTCGTTTTACTGTGGATATAGATACTTTTGTACCAGTTTCCTCCAGCATCTTCACAAGGTCCTTTGCTGTTGTTCTGGGATTGATTTGCACTTTTCGCACCAAAGTACGTTCATCTCTAGGAGACAGAACGTGTCCATTGTTTGTACAGATGAAAGTGGTACCTTCAGGCGTTTGGAAATTGCTCCCAAGGATTAACCAGAGGTCTTGGCTGATTTATTTTGATTTTCCCATAATGTCAAGCAAAGAAGCACTGAGTTTGAAGGTAGGCCTTGAAATACATCCACAGGTACACCTCCAATTGACTCAAATGATGTCAATTAGCCTATCAGAAGCTTCCAGAGCCATGACTTAATTTTCTGGAATTTTCCAAGCTGTTTAGAGGCACAGTCAACCTAGTGTACGTACACTTCTGACCCACTGGAATTGTGGTACAGGGAATTATAAGTGAAATAATCTGTCTGTAAACAATTGTTGGAAAAATTACTTGTGTCATGCACAAAGTAGATGTCCTAACCGACTTTCCAAAACTATAGTTTGTTAACAAGAAATTTGTGGAGTGGTTGAAAAAATAGTTTTAATGACTCCAACCTAAGTGTATGTAAACTTCCAACTTCAACTGTATGTGAGAATGCTATTCATTGACTACAGCTCAGCGTTCAACACCATAGCGCCCACAAAGCTTATCACTAAGCTAAGGATCCTGGGACCTAATACCTCCCTCAGCAACTGGATCCTGGACTTCCTGACGGGCCACCCCCAGGTGGTAAGGGTAGGTAACAACACATCCGCCACGTTGATTCTCAACACGGGGGCCCTTCAGGGGTGCGTGTTCAGCCCCCTCCTGTACTCCCTGTTCACTCATGAATGCACGGCCAGGCACGACTCCAACACCATTATTAAGTTTGCTGATGACACAATTAGAGGATGAAGAAACTTGGCTAGCTAACGTTAGCTAGCTAACTTTAGCTTACCTAGTATAAGAATATTTTGAAGATAAATACACAATGCAGAGGATGAGAGGACGAGAGTACTAAACTAAATATAGTACTAATGGTCAATAGGGAATTGTAAATAGGAGTTGGGTTTCAGTTCAACAGCTGTTTAGAATCTGTGGAATGTCACTCCTGAACTCAGAACTACGTGTGCTATGTTCTGTACATTGAGTCAGGAGCAGGTTACTTGTTATTTGGCCATTGGCCTAGTTGTACTGCAAGGACATCTGATTGGCATCCTGTTACTTTGTTCTGTGGAGAAAAGCTGAGGACAGGGGAGACTTAACATCTACCTCCCAGCATAACATCATTGATTTGTCCTTTTCAAATGAACCTATTTTTCTCCCCCTGATCTGCTTTGGTGTTTGTGTTATTGAAGAATAACATCAACTGCTAACACTGTAATAAATAATAGCCTATGACGTTGAAACATGCCTATAAAACCATCCAGGCTTCCGTCGTAAAATTAAATTATATTTTAAAACGTTTAGAATTACAGGGGGCAGTTTGGAAAAAAAATATAATGTGTGAATTGTCCTCTGGAATAACACACATGCTTGGATAATAATGACAAAAACAACATCTCTAGTAATACCCGTCCAAATGGGGCTATAACATGGTAAAGAATATGTTCATCAGCATAGTGCACCGCATCATCCAAAGTGATCGTCAAAGCTGCACACAGCAGAAATATCACTGAAATATTCTAGCTCCAACACATCACCTAGTTGATGACCAAATGGGCAGCATCATGATCATGCAAGTCCTATAGAACTCACATGTAGTCTAGTAGGACTCTGCAATAATGAGGTGTTGTTTACATGAGTGCGCATCTATTTCAGCTTGTTTTCGGAGACAAGTCGACTCCTTTTGAAACCAACTACAGGAGTCGGGGACGACTCCAAAAATGCTGGAGTCGTGCACCATTACTTTGACCCCCACGCGTTTCCATGGCAATTCCATTGTTGGTCGAATTCGACTGACATCTTTACCGCATCTACAGTATGGAGTGGCCCCTGCAAAAGCAACAAAAGGTTCCATGGTTACCATGCGTAAACACGCACAAGTGGATCGAGAACCAGCGCTACTCCCCAAGAGTAGACGGCCATGACAAGTCGAATGCTGAAACAGAACTGTTGTCGCTACTTCTCCATTTACAATAGAAATACATTATATGCAATATAAATCCAAAACTGTTTCATTTGACTAGGTCTATAATCTCAGCACCCAAAAATGGATGATTTGGAGATAGAGGAACAACTGGCGCGGATTAAAAAGAGAGATTTATTGCAGACATATTTCTACAAAATGGCAAGCAGAGTGTTCGGTCCCGCTAAAACACGGGACAGGGTTTTCATCGCGCCACCGATGCCCAAACGGCCCGTTTGCATGCCGAAGCCTGCAAGCCAAGTGCTGACAAAAAGCCGATATGGGTCAGTGGCGGCCATGGTGTCGGGAGCAGGGGACAGAGTCAGTGGTGCTCCAATGACAGTGATGCCTTTGGAAGGTAATGACGCGAAGCACCAAGACTGGGTTAACCAAAGGAGGTCATTTCGTCGACAGTTCGATAGTCTCGGAGACTTGTCGAAGTGGGTTAACAGCAAGCCGACTGTGACCGAGCTGGAGATGTTGGTTGTGGAAAGAGAGAAAAAGAACCAGAGAACTCCCTCACCTGTCCTGGGTTTTATTTTGACACCCCCTGAGGCTCATAAGGTAACCTCAGTGAGCAATATTACGTTGAAAATATGCATTGTAGACATTTTTTACAGGCGTTGAAATCAAGTTCATTTTAGGTTCTGAATTAAAGTTGAATAGACCTTTTTTGAAATGTATTATATTTTTGTTTCTATGGTCAAATTTCAACTGTACTTTCATTCACTTATATATAGAAAGCATTATCACATTCTTAATTTTGTATTCTAATTGGAGCCAACTGAAGATTGCATTATGGAATATTTATTATTCCTCCCATTATGTGTTTTTCAAAAAGCATTAGAAGTGGCAAGTTTTCAGACCAAAAAACAAACTACTATAACACTCTGATATGTAGTAGTTTATCTGCCTTAATTGAATGCACTGGCGGTAAGTACTCTGAATAAGAGCATCTGCTAAAAGACCAAAATGTAAATGTAAAAATAAAGACTTGCAAAGCAAGTCCGAACCAATCATCGACATCTACGTTTTATTTTTGTAACTTATTTTGTACATAATGTTGCTGCACCGTCTCTTATGACCGAAAATAGCTTCTGGATATCAGAACAGCGATTACTCACCTCAAACTAGACAAAGAGTTTTTCTTTAATGAGTCAAATGCAATAGATGTTTTGGTTCCCCGAGACCAGGGCCAAATCCCTGTCATTCGCGTGAAGAAAAGCCGGAAATACAGGGGGCGGAGATCGGGGTGCCTTGTGAGAATTCATCGGCGAGTGGGTAACCCGCCTCTACCATCTGTTCTATTGGCCAACGTGCAATCACTGGAAAATAAACTTGATGATGTCCGTTTGAGATTATCCTACCAATGGGACATTAAAAACTGTAGTATTTTATGTTTCACCGAGTCGTGGCTGAACAAGTATATGGATAATACAGAGCTGGCTGGGTTTTCCATGCATCGGCAGGACAGCAGGACAGAAGCTTTTGTGTTCAACCTCTCCCTGACCGAGTCTGTAATACCTACATGTTTCAAGCAGACCACCATAGTCCCTGTGCCCAAGAAAGCGAAGGTAACCTGCCTAAATAACTACTGCCCGTAGCACTCACGTCGGTAGCCATGAAGTGCTTTGAAAGGCTGGTCATGACTCACATCAACACCATCATCCCGGAAACCTTAGACCCACTCCAATTTGCAAACCGGCCCAACAGATCCACAGATGACGCAATCTCAATCGCACTTTCCCCACCTGGACAAAAGTAACACCTATGTGAGAATACTGTTCATTGACTACAGCTCAGCGTTCAACATCATAGTGCCCACAAAGCTCATCACTTAGCTAAGGATCCTGGGACCTAACACCTTCCTCTGCAACTGGACTTCCTGACGGGCCACCCCAGGTGGTAAGGGTAGGCAACAACACATGTGCCACACTGATCCTCAACACTGGGGCCCCTCAGCGGTGTGTGCTTAGTCCCCTCCTGTACTCCCTGTTCACCCATGACTACATGGCCAAACACGACTCCAACACCATCATTAAGTTTGCTGACGACACAGCGGTAGGTCTGATCACCGACAATGATGAGACAGCATATAGGGAGGAGGTCAGAGATCTGGCAGTGTGGTGCCAGAACAACAACCTCTCCTTCACCGTGAGCAAGACAAAGGAGCTGATCTGGACTACAGGAAAAGGAGGGCCAAACAGGCCCCCATTAACATCGACGGGGCTGTAGTGGAGCGGGTCGAGAGTTTCTAGTTCTTTGGTGTCCACATCACCAACAAACTATTATGGTCCAAACACACCAAAACAGTCGTGAAGAGGGCACGACAACACCTTTTTCCCCCCAGGAGACTGAAAAGATTTGGCATTGGTCCTCAGATCCTCAAAAAGTTATACAGCTGTTCCATCGAGAGCATCCTGACCGGTTGCATCACCGCCTGGTATGGCAACTGCTCGGCATCCGACCGTAAGGCGCATCACTGGGGCCAAGCTTCCTGCCATCCAGGACCTATATATTAGGCGGTGTCAGAGGAAGGCCCAAAGAATTGTCAAAGACTCCAGTCACCCAAGTCATAGACTGTTCTCTCTGCTACCGCACGGAAAGCGGTACCGGAGCGCCAAGTCTAGGTCTAAAAGGCTCCTTAACAGCTTCTACTGCCAAGCCATAAGACTGCTGAACAATTAATTAAGTGGCCACCCGGACTATCTACACTGACCCCCCCCCCCCACCCTTCCTTGGTTTTTACGCTGCTACTCACTCACTGTTTATTATCTATGCATAGTCACTTTACCCCTACCTACAGTACATGTAAAAATCACCTTGACTAACCTGTACCCCCGCACATTGACTCCCTGTATATTATTGTGTTACTTTTAAATTTATTTTTGACTTTAGTTTATTTAGTAAATATTTTCTTCACTCTATTTCTTGAACGCATAGTTGTTAAAGGGCTTGTAAGTAAGCATTTCATGGTAAGGATTGTATTTGGCACATGTGACAAATAAAATGTGATTTTATTTTATTTACAAGTTTGTACAGCACCATACAGCACAGTACAGTAGAGCATATCAGAGTTTAGTTCAGTACAGTAGAGTTTAGTAGAGTAGAATACAGTTCAGTACAATATAGTACTTTATACTGTACTTTACTGGGCTCTACTGTACTCTACTGTGCTCTACTCTACTGTACATCACTGTAATCTACTCTACTGTACATCACTGTAATCTACTCTACTGTACTGTACTAAACTATGTGTTCACTGGGAAATCATCAATGAGTGATTCCTCCATGGCTCATAGACCCCATTATGTTACTTGTCTTAATCACCTTTCTCTGTCCCTTCTCCAGGCCAGAACACGTGCCAGCCCGACCCGCCCTTCTGGGCAGGCTAATGTGCCTCGTGCACGCGCAGTCCGGTCCCCACTGCGCGAGGTAAAGGAGGTAAGGAGGTACCTCCGCACTCACAAGCTCCGACCCTCTGAACTGGCCAAGAGGCTTGACAAACATGGCACGGGACGCATCAGTCGGAATGACCTCCGAGCTGTGTTTGAGAAGGTAGTGATCCTATAAATAATAAAATGACATGGCAATCCGTATGAGTGTAGGCCTATGTGTGTGTTTATTGATATTGATGCATCTCCATCAGGAGGGCCTCCCTGTGGTGCTAGAGCATCTGGATGACCTGGTGTCCACTCTTAGCGGCATGGAAGGGGACACAGTGACAGTGAAGGACCTGGCGGAGGGCATCAAGGCCTGGAGCCTACAGAGGGAGAAGGAGGAGAGTGCCAGCTGGGGCCGCAGGGGCCTGACAGAGAGAGGAGAGCTAGAGCTGGAGAAGGGGTGCAACAGGGAAATAGAGAGAGTGAGGGGCAGGGAGCAGCGGTCTCTGAGCATCCCAGGTTAGTAAAGATGGAGACATGATCCTCTCAGCTCATCACCCAAACAGCATTGTGTAGCATTGTTAAGTTGTTTGATGTGATTAAATGGCTACAAATGCAGTGCTAGAAAGACCTCCCATTGCCTTGTCTCCTCTCCCCTCCCTCCTATCCCCTCTTCTCCTCTCAGCACGGAGGTGGAGCCGTGGTCTTAAGCGGGGGTCGGGGAGGCATGTTGCCCAGCTCCTGCACCTCCCCAGTCCTGAGCTGTGCCTGCAGACTCCCCTGTCTCTGGAGGAGCAGCAGGAGCAGGCACTTATCCAGCAGCACCGCCGCAACAGGATCAAGGTGAGGGCAGGACCAACACAATCAAATCCTACAGGCAGGACACCTCCTGTCCAGAGACAGTTGACACTACAGAGCATCAACGCTATTACGGCCATTCTCTATATGTTTCTCACTCTTTGACTCTAACCTGGTCTGTAGGAGGGCATGCAGGATGAGGAGGGGCTGGCCATCATGAGGACAGTGTGTACAGGGAACCCCACCCAGGACGCCCACTCCCAACCGTCCTCTCTGGGAGGAGACACGGCCCGAGCGGTGGACAGGTTCAGGAGACAGTGTCTGGGGGAGTACCTGGACTCACTGGACCAGTGTCACACACAGGGGGTCACAGTCAACCAGGCCACACTGGAGAGAGGTGAGACCCATAGAAAAACACACATACAGCAAATATGACACACACAAACACAGTACACTAGACACCCAAGCACATAGCCACAGGAAGAGGTTTAGTTGGGGGTGCTGGAGCGGGGTGGACACCTTTATAATAATGCATTGCATGCATCTATAATCGCATTTGCGTAGTGGCATACAGTTGAGCAGACAAGTTTTTAAGATTATTGTATGCGTATGTATTTACAGTTGAAGTCGGAAGTTTACATATACCTTAGCAAAATACATTTATACTCAGTTTTTCACAATTCCTGACATTTAATTACATAAAACATTTCCTGTCTTAGGTCAGTTAGGATCACCACTTTATTTTAAGAATGTGAAATGTCAGAATAACAGTAGCGAGAATGATTTATTTAGCTTTTATTTCTTTCAACACATTCCCATTGGGTCATAAGTTTACATACACTCAATTAGTATTTGGTAGCATTGCCTTTAAATTGTTTAACTTGGGTCAAACGTTTCGGGTAGCCTTCCACAAGCTTCCCACAAAACGTTGGGTGAATTTTGGCACATTCCTCCTGACAGAGCTAGTATTACTGAGTCAGGTTTGTAGGCCTCCTTGCTCGCACATGCTTTTTCAGGTCTGCCCACACATTTTCTATAGGATTGAGGTCAGGGCTTTGTGATGGCCACTCCAATACCTTGACTTTGTTGTCCTTAGGCCATTTTTCTACAACTTTGGAAGCATGCTTGGGGTCATTGTCCATTTGGAAGACCCATTTGCAACCAAGCTTTAACTTCCTGACTGATGTCTTGAGCTGTTGCTTCAATATATCCACATAATTTCCCTTCCTCATGATGCCATCTATTTTGTGAAGTGCACCAGTCCCTCCTGCAGCAAAGCACCACCACAACATGATGCTGCCATTCGGCTTGCAAGCCTCCCCCTTTTTCCTCCAAACATAAGGATGGTCATTATGGCCAAACAGTTCTATTTTTGTTTCATCAGACCAGAGGACATTTCTCCAAAAAGTATGATCTTTGTCCCTGTGTGCAGTCGCAAATCGTAGTCTGGCTTTTTTATGGCGGTTTTGGAGCAGTGGCTTCTTCCTTGCTGAGCAGCCTTTTAAGTTATGTCGATATAGGACTCGTTTTACTGTGGATATAGATACTTTTGTACCTGTTTCCTCAAGGTCCTTTGCTGTTGTTCTGGGATTGATTTGCACTTTTCGCACCAAAGTACGTTCATCTCTAGGAGACAGAACCCGTCTCCTTCCTGAACGGTATGACGGCTGTGTGGTCCCATGGTGTTTATACTTGAGCGCTATTGTTTGTACAGATGAACGTGGTACCTTCAGGCATTTGGAAATTGCTCCCAAGGATGAACCAGACCTGTGGAGGTCTACAATCTTTTTTCTGAGGTCTTGGCTGATTTCTTTTGATTTTCCCATGACATCAAGCAAAGAGGCACTGAGTTTGAAGGTAAGCCTTGAAATACATCCACAGGTACACCTCCATTTGACTCAAATGATGTCAATTAGCCTATCAGAAGCTTTTAAAGCCATGACATCATTTTCTGGAATTTCCCAAGCTGTTTAAAGGAACAGTCAACTTAGTGTATGTAAACTTCTGACCCACTGGAATTGTGATACAGTGAATTGTAGGTGAAATAATCTGTCTGTAAACAATTGTTGGAAAAATTACTTGTGTCATGCACAAAGTAGATGCCCTATCCGACTTGCCAAAACTATAGTTTGTTAACAAGAAATTTGTGGAGTGGTTGAAAAACAAATTTTAATGACTCCAACCTAAGTGTATGTAAACTTCCGACTTCAACTGTTTTGTTTCATTATGTAGAGAAATTTAGGTTGGTTAAATTAAGTTTGATCTGTCTTTTTAATTATGTGCTCAATATTTATTTTAAGATAGGGATAAGCAGGCCTTTTGTTAAATAAATATAATTAGCCTATTGCTGTCATTTGTTGGGTAAGTTAGGCACTAGCCTTTCTTGATAATTTCTGCAATATAGCCTATTCAAAACTTTTGTGAAGGTTTAAGCCCAGTTCCAAGTGTTTTGCTTCGTTCTGTTGACCTATTTTCTTTGGCCAAATTAAGTTCTGTAATGTTGTGTTTTCCACGATATAATATCCTGCTTGTATTTTCCCTATAAACAATGGCTTGACTTACTTTTGATATTACCCTAATAAAGTTTAGGAACTTTTGTGAAGGTTCGGTGTGGTGGGGCTATTAGCGTATACTGCAGCCTATGATATGAAGGTAGTGCGCACCCACGTTCCAACTGACTCTGACAGTTGAACTTGAGGTGACAAAGAATGTTTTAGGCCTACCAGAGTTACTCCTACAATCTAACAATATAATGCTTATCTTTATAAAAAAATATTCTGATAGAAAATGAACGAAATAATCTCCTTCTGTACGCTTATATCTGTATAGCAGACGCAGGAGCCCATCTGACAAGGATAAAGAAATGCATGTTGATGTTGTAGCATGCAGCAGGCATATCTCTCTCTGGGGCTAGGCCTAAGCTGGCTTCTCTGTCTTTATATTCATTTTCTAAATACGAGTATCATACAGTAGACACCTAAGCAAGGCAGTCCATTTAAATGTTGAGCTCGAGGTGATTTAATCCTCCAACCACTAGAGAGTGTCCGAAGTTAGGGGGTGTCCGATGTTGGTGGAAAATTAGCTATACAGGCCTATGGATGCAATGCCCTGATGCATTTATTGATCAAATCTCTGACAGCTGAACCGTGAGGTGGACAATTATTGTTTTAGGAAAGTAAAAACAATATAACAATCGGCTATAACGTTTTGCATATGCTACACATCAAAACACAAGGAATAGTGTTTTTGTAATTTGTTATAGGCTGTTTTTAAGGAATGTCAATGTGGCTCATTTGGCCAATATCCCTCGTTTATTGATGGTGCTGGCTGCGTGGGTGGACTCCCTATTAGGTTACGCACCCAATGCAAATGGATGACCAGTACATTTCTCAAATGTCAGATAAATTTAAAATCTTCCCAGTCACTTGTCCAGAGCCAGATTTTCCTAACAAAAACCCTGATATATAGTATACACTGAGTGTACAAAACATTACGAACACCTGCTCTCCATGACATAGACTGACCAGGTGAGAGCTATAATCCCTTATTGATGTCACTTGTTAAATCCACTTCAATTATTGTAGATAATGGGGAGGAGACAGGTTAAAGAAGGATTTTTAAGCCTTGAGACAATTGAAACATGGATTGTGTATGTGTGCCATTCAGAGGGTGAATTGGCAAGACAAAAGATTTAAGTGCCTTTGAACGGGGTATGGTAGTTGGTGGCAGGTGCACCGGTTTGTGTCAAGAACTGCAACATTGCCGAGTTTTTCACGCTCAACAGTTTTCCGTGTGTATCAAGCAGAGGCTGGTGTGAGGAGCTATAGGAGGACAGGCTCATTGTAATGCCTGAATGGAATGGACCGGAGTCAAACGTGGTTTCCATATGTTTGATTTGTTTGATAACGTTCCATTGATTCCATTCCAGCCATTACATTGAGCCCATCCTCCTGTAGCTCCTCACACCGGCCTCCTCTGGTGTCAAGAATGGTCCACCACCCGAAAGGACATTCAGCGAACTTGACACAACTGTGGGAAGCATTGGAGTCAACATGGGCCAGCATCCCTGTGGAACGCTTTCCATACCCTGACGAATTGAGGCTGTTCTGAGGACAACTCAATATTAGGAAGGTGTTCCTAATGTTTGGTATACTCAGTGTATAGTATAGGCTACAGTAGGCTACAAAATACATTTTCCAGTGACAATGACTCACCCAATGATGAAGATGAAGCATAGGGTACTCACAAGTGATGTGCTCGTGCCAATATCTGAAGATAAGCTACTTATAAAATCAGTGCAGTTCGCTCAGAATTGCTCCAAAGTTGTTGAGATTTTTTTTTTCTTCTACAGACAGATTAGTCTTCTCTTTTTAGCAGTATGCATTTGCTTTCCAAATGTTAGGCCTACGTTTTTCTCGTGGTTGGATTTAGAAATTTGTGAAAAGCTAACTGAAAGCCGCAACCATAGAAATATAACCCATAGATGGCAGTTCCCATTCAAGTCAGGACTGGCAGCCAATGCTAGTGTACCCATGAGTTTAACAGTCAAAGTGCCAGGATTAGAGGTTCCAAAATCCTTCTATAGATTATTCTGTATCTATGGCCACAATACAACAAGCTGTTCTATATTTGCCGCGCATGCTGCCCTATTTGCGGCCTTCCCGACTGTAAGTGTTTGTGACAATCCACAGCTATTTTTTTAGAAGCTATTGATCCTCTGTAGCTTAATTATGCTCTCCTGTGTAGTATTTTGAATTATTTAATTTATGTCTGTTCAGGCAGGAGTAAATCATTTTTGGGGATTTTTTTTTTTTGTAGCCTAATTTTGGCAAAATTATTTATATTTATCAGGGGGGTGCTGCAGCACCCACAGCACCCCAAATACCTTGAGGCAGGAATTAGGTAAAGCACAAACATATACCCTTTTGGCTTTACACACACAAACAATTCCAGATGATGTTGACACCTTTTCTATTCTAATCGCATGACCTTATGTGACAAGTACCCTTCATTACTGATATAGCACTTTAAAGCACCTTGATTGTAGGTGTGTGTGTGTGTGTGTGTGTTATGTGTGTGTGTGTCCTGCTCCTCCTCAGTTCTGCTGCATCCAGGGGACCATGTCCTAGGGGGTCCGGAGAGTCCCGTGCTGAGGCAGGCAGGATCCAATCCCATGCCGGGGTGTGGGGGCCGTCTGAGGACCTGGATCGGTTACAGCAGCAGTACCCCCCGGGGGGGCGAGGAGAAAGAGGAAGAGGAGCATGCCCTGGAGGAAGAGGCCGCTCTACACAAAGTCTGCAAGGATACGTGAGCATTTACAGTTGAAGTCGGAAGTTTACATACACTTAGGTTGGAGTCATTAAAACTTGTTTTTCAACCACTCCACAAATTTCTTGTTAACAAACTATAGTTTTGGCATCTACTTTGTGCATGACACAAGTAATTCTTCCAACAATTGTTTACAGAATTCACAATTCCAGTGGGTCAGAAGTTTACATACACTAAGTTGACTGTTCCTTTAAACAGCTTGGGAAATTCCAGAAAATGATGTCATGGCTTTAGAAGCTTCTGATAGGCTAATTGACATCATTTGAGTCAATTGGAGGTGTACCTGTGGATGTATTTCAAGGCCTACCTTCAAACTCAGTGCCTCTTTGCTTGATATCATGGGAAAATCCAAAGAAATCAGCCAATTTCCAAACACCTGAAGGTACCACGTTCATCTGTACAAACAATAGTATGCAAGTATAAACACCATGGGACAACGCAGCCGTCATACCGCTCAGGAAGGAGACACATTCTGTCTCCTAGAGATGAACGTACTTTGGTGCGAAAAGTGCAAATCAATCCCAGAACAACAGCAAAGGACCATGTCAAGATTCTGGAGGAAACGGGTACAAAAGTACCTATATCCACAGTAAAACGAGTCCTATATCGACATAACCTGAAAGGCCGCTCAGCAAGGAAGAAGCCACTGCTCCAAAACCGCCATAAAAAAGCCAGACTACAGTTTGCAACTGCACATTGGGACAAAGATTGTACTTTTTGGAGAAATGTCCTCTGGTCTGATGAAACAAAAATAGAACTATTTGGTCATAATGACCATCGTTATTTTGGGAGGAAAAGGGGGGACGCTTGCAAGCCGAAGAACACCATCCCAACCGTGAAGCACAGGCATGGCAGCATCATGTTGTGGGGGTGCTTTGCTGCAGGACAGACTGGTGCACTTCACAAAATAGATGGCATCATGAGGAAGAAAAATGATGTGTAATATATTGAAGCAACATCTCAAGACATCAGTCAGGAAGTTAAAGCTTGGTCGCAAATCGGTCTTCCAAATGGACAATGACCCCAAGCATACTTCCAAAGTTGTGGAAAAAAGGCTTAAGGACAACAAACATTTGTGAGCAGAACTGAAAAAGCGTGTGCGAGCAAGGAGGCCTACAACCTGACTCAGTTACACCAGCTCTGTCAGGAGTAATGGGCCATAATTTACCCAATTTACTGTGGGAAGCTTGTGGAAGGCTAACCAAAACATTTGACCCAAGTTAAACAATTTAAAGGCAATGCTACCAAATACTAATTGAGTGTATGTAAACTTCTGACCCACTGGGAATGTGATGAAAGAAATAAAAGCAAAAAAAAATAAATCATTCTCTCTACTATTATTCTGACATTTCACATTCTTAAAATAAAGTAAAGTGGTGATCCTAACTGACCTAAGACAGGGAATTTTTACTAGGATTAAATGTCAGGAATTGTGAAAAACTGAGTTTAAATGTATTTGGCTAAGGTGTATGTAAACTTCCGACTTCAACTGTAAGTCATCAACCGCAGGTAGATGATCAAATTGACCACACAGTGACAGTCAAATCAAGCAGAGAATAGCGATATAAGTTTGTATTATACCACATGCAGTTCTGACAGTGAGTGAGAAGTCTACAGCTCTGACATTACCTGTGGTGTTTTCTGCCTTCTTCCCCAGGCCTTTGTACCCCTCCCATAGGTCTGTACGTCGAGGCCCCAAGATGATGACCCTGTCCACAGGTCGAGCTGAGGTCAGACACAAGACCGAGTGCTGGCTGACCAGGGAGGAGTACACCCACATGACAGGGTGAGGAGGAAGTGACATACAGTTGAAGTCGGAAGTTTGCATTAAGGTTCTTCCTAGAATCGTCAATGAAGGGTTTTGCCGAGAACCCTTTTATCTTTGGAGGGTTCTTCCTAGAACTCTCTATGAACGGTTCCACCAGCCTTATTAGCCTTGAAAATAAAATTATTTATGACAATACATTACATATATCATAAGGCATTTCTTTGAGGGCTTAGTAATACCCTAACACAGAGGTGTTAGGAATCTCCTGGTTTACAGGCCACATCAGGCCTGCAAGACACATTATGCTGGCTTGCAAAGTGATGTGTAATTCCTATTGGAATCCAGACAGAGTTAAGATATCCAACAACTGGAATTGTTAATCACACACAACCTGTATTCAGAATGACTGCCAAGGTAGAGAAGATTGAATATTGAGACTACCTCAATCATCTAAACTGGGACAACCATCTCAGTAACGGGTGCAATAAACCGGTACATTCAATGTACATTCAAAAACACAGATTACAGTAAAACAAACAAATCTGATAATCTCCCTGCAATAGAGCATGCTGGGAAATAGTATATATGGTTCTATGTAGAACCATTCTTGCCTTCCAAAGAATCATCTTCCAAAAACGGTTCTTAGGATGCTAAAAGTTAGGTAGAACCCTTTACCTTAAAAAGAACACTTGTCTTCCAAAAAGGGTTCTTCTGATCAAACTCTATCGCTTTGCAAAGAACCCTTTTTTTCTAAGAGTGCACAATGATAGTAGCCACAGCAACAAGAATGTGTACTGTTTAACATGTGTAATGTGTATGTGCTGTTTGTTTGGAGCAGCAACATGAGTGAGCCGTCCAGCCGTAGAGCCGACCCTAACGCGTTCTGGCCTGGTCAGGACAACCATGTGAGACTCTACCTGCCCAGAGTGGGCCTGTCTCCTGAGGGGGTCCTCTTTGAGCACATCATCCGCTCTCCCGCCCCAAGCCCCGGCAGCTGGCCTGTCAACGACAGGGGCTACTCCACCTCTGGAGACATAGATGGACACAAGGCCTACACCCTGTAGAGCGCTTTACTCCATGCTCCAGATACAATATTGGACTTTCATGTGGGAGTTCAGACTTTTTGCTGTTAGATTATGGTTATAGTCTTATCCAAGGGTCTCCTCTTCATTTCACAAGGCTATTTTTAATTGAGATTATTTTGTCTTTGAAGCTAATAAAGACTATAATATAAAGTGTTTGAGGTGTATCCTTTTAGGTGAGTAGTTTTTAATGAAGATCTCTCACGAATGTCCCGAAGATAACCCACATACTGCTTTACGACATGCAGTCACATTGTCGTGCATACTATGACATCTCCCCCTTTAAAAGGATACTTCAAGGTAGTTTTGTGAGCCAATGCTAACTAGCGTTAGTTTTCTTTCTTTCTCTTCTATTTTATTTTCAACAGACTAGGGGACAGTGCTAGTAACAGTGGCTTGATCGTGATTGGTGCTATTCCCCTAGTCCACGGACCCCTCTGACACGTGAAGGACTGGGAAAGAAGGAAAGGTAACAGTGGCTTGACTGCAGCCCGACCTGACTCTCCAGTCCATGGACCACCCTGACACCTGAAAGATTGGGGGCGAAGGAAAAGTAACAGGGGCTTGACCACGGCCTGACCTGACTACCCAGTTTACGGACCACCCCAGACCCCCCCAGCATCCAGAACTAGCACCGGACCAGCTGCCTGAGGAGGAGACGACGGATTGCAGGCCTCGAGGCGTGTAGAAGCGCTGCCATGGCTAGCCTATACTCCCTCTACTCCCTGGCCTGCAGGCCTCCTCCCCTGCTTATTGTTTCCCATCTGCCCTCCTCAGGCCACCACCATCCAGACCAGGACCAGCCGACCGCCAACCATCTGGAGCAGTTTTACTAGAAGGTGACACCAGACCAGACGCAGAGAACACCACCACAACCAGGGCGCGGAGGAAGGAACCCCTTTAAAGATACCAACCTACGCCTGGAGCGAGTAGACTACAGGGGAGTGCCTCCATTGACCTTCGAGTCACAGACTTCCAAGTGTGTCTGCTCGTTCTAAGATTGTCCTTCCTCCACCTGCAGGACCGGAGCAGACCAACAACCAGAACAGACATCATCAAGACCAGAACCAAGTTCCGTTAAGACCAGACCCAACAGGAGTGGACGGAGTCCAACACCTCCCCAGTACCATCACGCTGGGGAATAACAGGGGCTCCAGCAACTACTATGGCATGCCTAAACTGTGCAGGAACTGTGGCCAACTGGGCCATCTAGCTGTAGCCTGCACAGACATCATCTGCAGAATCTTTCAACGGATACCATCCCACCTCCACATGACCCTGCAACCTGTGCGGGAAAGGGGGCTATTTCTTCAGCACCTTCCCCAGTTCCTACGCTGGGAAGGCAAGGGCCAACGGCACTGACCCCAAACCCACTAACCCACTGCCCCTGACCCCCCCCTCCCATACCCCTTACTGCCCCTGTCTCCTCCGTCCTGCTCCATGGTGACCCAGCATTCAGCCTTGCCGCCACATCGCTCCTCCTCCAGCACCAGCCCAGGCCGATAACATACTACCCCCACCATAACCATACCACAAGGTAGCTACTCTACCTGCTTCATTCATGACAAGAAAACTAACTGGGAAAAGCTAGATTGCTAGCCAAGTTGCTAGTTAGCTCATATTAACCAGTAATACAAAATACAGCTAAACCTTTAAAATGTTAGCTGTTACCTTCAGGCTTGATAGGGTGTTAAAAGAAAGTCCTTGAAGGGAAGGCGATTTTCGTTATTTGTTAGCTAGATAGCTAGGCTAACTTACCAGTTAGCTTTTACCCCCTATCAAGCCTAGCTAGCTAGCTAGCCCTACTGGCTGCTGGCCAAGTAAGCTAACGCTCTTGATTCTAGTAACTAAGATAAATAAAATATCTACAATTAGCTACCAAGAGAATTTATCTATATTATTCGTAGCCGTCTATTTACCACGACAAACCGATGCTGGCATTAGGACCGCGCTCAACGAGCTGTATAAGGCCATAAGCAAACAAGAAAATGCTCTTCCAGAAGCGGCGCTCCTAGTAGCTAGGGACATTAATGCAGGCAAACTTAAATCCGTTTTTACCTAATTTCTACCAGCATGTCACATCTGCAACTACAGGAAAAAGAACTCTAGACCACCTTTACTCCACACAGAGACGCATACAAAGCTCTCCCTTGCCCTCCATTTGGCAAGTCTGACCATAATTCTATCCTACTGATTCCTGCTTACATCAAAAACTAAAGCAGGAAGTACCAGTGACTCGCTCAATACAGAAGTGGTCAGATGATGCAGATGCTACGCTACAGGACTGTTTTGCTAGCACAGACTGGAATATGTTCCGGGATTCATCCAATGGCATTGAGGAGTATACCACCTCAGTCTCCGGCTTCATCAATAAGTGCATCGACGACGTCATCCCCACGATGACCGTGCATGCATATCGCAACCAGAAGCCATGGCTTATAGGCAACATCCGCACCGAGCTAAAGGCTAGAGCTGCCGCTTTCAAGGAGCGGGACACTAATCCGGATGCTTATAAGAAATCCCGCTATGCCCTCAGACGAACCATCAAACAGGCAAAGCGTCAATACAGGGCTAAGATTGAATCCTACTACACCGGCTCTGACGCTCGTCGTATGTGGGAGGGCTTGCAAACTATTATGGATTACAAAGGGAAACTCAGCCGCAAGCTGCCCAGTGACACAAGCTTACCAGACGAGCTATATACCTTTTACGCTGACTTCGAAGCAAGCAACACTGAAGCATGCATGAGAGCACCAGCTGTTCCGGACGACTGTGTGATCACGCTTTCCGTAACCGATGTGAGCAAGACCTTTAAACCGGTCAACATTCACAATGCCGCGGGGCCAGACGGATTACCAGGACGTGTACTCAGAGCATGAGCGGACCAACTGCCAAATGTATTCACAGACATTTTCAACCTCTCACTGACCGAGTCGAGTTTCAAGCAGACCACCATAGTCCTTGTGCCCAAGAAAGCAAAGATAATGTGCCTAAATGACTACCGCCCTGTAGCACTCACGTCAGTAGCCATGATGTGCTTTGAAAGACTGGTCATGGCTCACATCAACATAATCATCCCGGAAACCCTAGACCCTCACCAATTCGCATACCGCCCCAACAGATCCACAGAGAACACAATCTCAATCGCACTCCACACTGCCCTTTCCCACCTGGACAAAAGGAAGACCTATGTGAGAATGCTGCTCATTGACTACAGCTCAGCGTTCAACACCATTGTGCCCACAAAGCTCATCACTAAGCTAAGGACCCTGGGACTAAACACCTCCCTCTGTATCTGGATCCTGGACTTCCTGAGCGGCCGACCCCAGGTGGTAAGGGTAGGCAACAACACATCTGCCACGCTGATCCCCAACACTGGGGCCCCTCAGCGTTGCGTGCTTAGTCCCCTCCTGTACTACCTGTTCACCCACGACTCCGTGGCCAAGCACGACTCCAACACCATCATTAAGTTTGCTGACGACACAACATTGGTAGGCCTGATCACCGACAACGATGAGACAGCCTATAGGGAGGAGGTCAGAGACCTGGCAGTTTGGTGCTAGGACAACAACCTCTCCCTCAACGTGAGCAAGACAAAGGGGCTGATCGTGGACTACAGGAAAAGGAGGGCCCCCATTAACATCGTCGGAGCTGTTCTGGAGCGGGTCGAGAGTTTCAAGTTCCTTTGTATCCACATCACCAACAAACTATCATGGTCCAAACACATCCTCGTGAAGACGGCATGGGTCAGGAGAATGAAAATATTTGGCATGGGTTCCCAGATCCTCAAAGTTATACAGCTGCACCAGTTATACACCGGTTGCATCATCGCCTGGTATGGCAACTGCTCAGCATCCGACCGTCAAGCGCTAAAGAGGGTAGTGTGTACGGCCCAATACATCACTGGGGCCAAGCTTCCTGCCATCCAGGACCTACAGTGCCTTGCAAAAGTATTCATCCCCCTTGGCATTTTTCCTATTTTGTTGCATTACAACCTATAATTTAACTGTATTTTTATTTAGATATCACGTAATGGACATAAATAAAATAAGGGAAATGAAAAAAAATACTTGTTTAAAAAACATATAAAACGGTAAAGTGCTGCGTGCATATGTATTCACCCCCCTTTGCTATGAAGCCCCTAAATAAGATCTGGTGCAACCAATTACCTTCAGAAGTCACATAATTGGTTAAGTAAAGTCCACCTGTGTGCAATCTAAGTGTCACATGATCTGTCATATGATCTCAGTATATATACACCTGTTCTGAAAGGCCCCAGAGTCTGCAACACCACTAAGCAAGGGGCACCACCAAGCAAGGGGCACCACCAAGCAAGCGACACCATGAAGACCAAGGAGCTCTCCAAACAGGTCAGGGACAAAGTTGTGGAGAAGTACAGATCAGGGTTGGGTTATAAAAAAATAGAAACTTTCCATTGAATCCATTATTAACATTTTTTAAGAATATGGCACCACAACAAACCTGCCAAGAGAGGGGCGCCCAACAAAACTCACGGACCAGGCAAGGAGGGCATTAATCAGAGAAGCAACAAAGAGACCAAAGATAATCCTGAAGGAGCTGCAAAGCTCCACAGCGGAGATTGGAGTATCTGTCAATAGGACCACTTTAAGCCATACACTCCACAGAACTGGGCTTTATGGAAGAGGGGCCAGAAAAAAGCCATTACTTAAAGAGAAAAATAAGCGAACACGTTTGGTGTTCGCCAAAAGGCATGTGGGAGACTCCCCAAACATATGGAAGAAGATACTCTGGTCAGATGAGGCTAGAATTTAGCTTTTTGTCCATCAAGGAAAACGTTATGTCTGGCTCAAACCCAACACCTCTCATCACCCCGAGAACACCATCCCCACAGTGAAGCATGGTGGTGGCAGCATCATTCTGTGGGGATGTTTTTCATCGGCAGGGACTGGGAAACTGGTCAGAATTGAAGGAATGATGGATGGTGCTTTATACAGGGAAATTCTAGAGGGAAACCTGTTTGTCTTCCAGAGATTTGAGACTGGGACGGAGGTTCACCTTCCAGCAGGACAATGAACCTAAACATACTGCTAAAGCAACACTCGAGTGGTTTAAGGGGAAACATTTAAATGTCTTGGAATGGCCTAGTCAAAGCCCAGACCTCAATCCAATTGAGAATCTGTGGTATGACTTAAAGATTGCTGTACACAAGCATAACCCATCCAACTTGAAGGAGCTGGAGCAGTTTTGCCTTGAAGAATGGGCAAAAATCCCAGTGGCTAGATGTGCCAAGCTTATAGAGACATACCCCAAGAGACTTACAGCTGTAATTGCTGCAAAAGGTGGCTCTACGAAGTATTGACTGTGGGGGGGTGAATATTTATGCACGCTCAAGTTTTCCGTTTTTTTGTCTTATTTCTTGTTTGTTTCACCCCAAAAAATATTTTGCATCTTCAAAGTGATAGGCATGTTGTGTAAATCAAATGATACAAACCCCCCAAAAATCCATTTTAATTCCAGGTTGTAAGGCAACAAAATAGGGAAAATTCCAAGGGGGTTGAATACTTTCGCAAGCTACTGTAAGTAGTACTTTAAGGTATTTTTACACCACTGTATGGTGATATGTCATTTCCCCCAGTGCTGTATGGGTGAGACAAGGATCTACTGTTCCATGTGGGGTTAGAGTATCACGTGGACAGTGTGTTTGTAAGTATTCATATACACCACTGTATTCTGGTGACATGATAATCAATGCTTGACAGTTTGGGACCTTTAAACAAATTGGAACAGAACTGAAAAGGAGAAGAACCATGGAAACAAATGTGGAGGGGTTGAATGATGGTAAGTTCTTGAATTTTGATTCCCTTAAATTCATTATTTCTGTATTGATGTTAATCCTCTGTTTTTTTCATCCTCAAAACTAGCTAAATGTTAAAAATAATAACGCCTTGACTTTTCAAACATTTTGTTAGTTTACAGCCTTATTCTAAAATTGATGAGGGGAAAAAAAACGATTTAATCAATCTGCCCTATAATGACAAAGCAAAAACTGGTTTTTAGAAATGTTTGCTAATTTATAAAAAAAAATATCAAATTTACATAAGTATTCAGACACTACTCAGTACTTTGTTGAAGCACCTTTGGCAGCAATTACAGCCTTCAGTCTTCTTGGGTATGACGCTACAAGCTTGGCATACCTCTATTTGGGGAGTTTCTCCCATTCTTCTCTGCAGATCCTCTCAAGCTCTGTCAAGTTGGATGGGGAGCATTGCTGCACAGCTATTTTCAGGTCTCTCCAGAGATGTTCTATCAGGACATTCAGAGACTTTGTCCTGAAGCCACTCCTGCGCTGTCTTGGCTGTGTGCTTAGGGTCGTTGTCCTGTTGGAAGGTGAACCTTCACCCCAGTCTTGTTTCTCATGGTCTGAGAGTCTTTAGGTGCCTTTTGGCACCTAAAGCGGCCTTTTACTGAAGAGTGGCTTCCGTCTGGCCGCTCTACCATAAAGGCCTGATTGGTGGAGTGCTGCAAAGATGGTTGTCCTTCTGGAAGGTTCTCCCATTGCCACAGAGGAACTGTAAAGCTCTGTCAGAGTGGCCATCTGGTTCTTGGTCACCACCCTGACCAAGGCCCTTGTCCCCCTATTGCTCAGTTTGGCCAGGCGGCCAGCTCTAGGAAGAGTCATGGTGGTTCCAAACTTCTTCCATTTAAGAATGATGGAGGCCACTGTGTTCTTGAGGACCTTCAATGCTGCAGAATTTTTTTGGTACCCTTCCCCAGATCTGTGCATCAACAAAATCCTGTCTCAGAGCTCTACGGACAATTCCTTCGACCTATGCTCTGACATGCATTGTCAACTGTGGGACCTTATATCGACAGGTGTGTGTGCCTTTCCAAATCATGTCCAATCAATTGAATTTACCACAGGTGGGCTCCAATCAAGAAACATCTCAGGGGGGCTCCCGAGTGGCACATCGGTCTAAGGCACTGTATTGCAGTGCTTGAGGTGTTACTACAGACCCAGGTTTCGATCCCAGGCTGTGTCGCAGCCGGCCGTGACCAAGAGACCCATTAGGCGGCGCATAATTGTCCCAGTGTCGTCCGGGTTAGGGGAGGGTTTGGCCATCCGGGATGTCTTTGTCCCATTGCGCTCTGGCAGCTCCTTTTGGTGTGCCGGGCACATGCACGCTGACTTTGGTCGCCAGCTGTACTGTGTTTCGTATGAGACATTGGTGCGGTTGGCTTCCAGGTTAATCGATTAGTGTGTCAAGAATCAGTGCGGCTTGGCAGGGTTATGTTTCGGGGGAAGCATTGCTCTTGACCTACGCCTCTCCTGAGTCCATAAGGGAGTTGCAGCAATGGGACAAGACTGTAACTAACAAGAGAAAAAGGGGTAGAAAAACATCTCAAGGATGATCAATGGAAACAGGATGCACCTGAGCTCAATTTTGAGTCTCATAGCAAAGTGTCAGAATACTTATGTAAATAAGATATTGAGGTTTTTTATTTTTTATAAATTTGCTAAAATTTCAAGAAAAAGTTATGTTTTTCTAAAAACCTGTTTTCACTTTGTCTTTAAGGGGTGTTGTGTGTTGATTGCTGAGGATTTTTTGTTATTTAATCCATTTTAGAATAAAGCTGTAACGTAACAAAATGTGGAAAAAGGGAAGGGGTATAAATACACTCCGAATACACTGTATACATTTGGTATTTTATTAGGATCCGCATTAGCAAAAACAGCAGCTACTCTTCCTGGGGTCCATACAAAACATGAAACAATACAGAATGACATAATACAGAACATAATTTGACAAGAACAGCTCAAGGACAGAACTACATAAAAAGGCACATGTGGCCTACATATCAATGTATACACACAAACTATCTAGGTCAAATAGGGGAGAGGCGTTGTGCCGCAAGGTGTTGCTTTATCTGTTTTTTAAAATCAAGTTTGCTGTTTATATGAGATGGAAGGAAGTTCCATGCAATAAGGGCTCTATATAATACTGTACGTTTTCTAGAATTTGTTCTGGATTTGGGGACTATGAAAAGACCCCTGGTGGCATGTATAGTATTTATATCAGCCCTCTGATTACAATGAAGAGCAAATGCCGCTCTGTTCTGGGCCAGCTGCAGCTTAACTAGGTCTTTCCTTGACGCACTGGACCACACAACTGGACAATAATCAAGATTAGACAAAACTAGAACCTGCAGAACCTGCTTTTTTTGAGTGTGGTGTCCAAAAATATATATATAGATATAAAAGTAAAACTAGGCCCTCAAAATAAGACCTTATGAAATACGTATGCTATTGTGTTCAATAAAATATATATATATAATTTTAACATATTTATTGATAAGTCCATAGCACAGAATATTTCTGGTAACTCTGCAATTCACTCGAAAGGCAATGCACTGTTTGGAAGTATCTGAATAAGGTTTAACACTAAGCAGTGTGTTAATTTAACACTGGTTCCAGTGTGTATATGGTCCCACTCTTTTAGTGTTGATATAACACTTGAGAATTTGCTGTGAGATGTGTGCCTCACGAATTTCTGACACCATGTAATATAAAGTGAATGTCCAGTCAGAGGAGTATCTTTTTAGGTGAGTAGTTTTTAATGAACGTCTATCGAGAATGTCCTGAAGATAACCCATGTATGGCATTATGTACTGCTTTATGACATGCAGTTACACTGTCTAATACCACAAAGACTTCTTCTGTGACTGACCAGCATTTTTAGTCCTTTTCAATTTTTTGTTAAAACAAAAATCTATGCCACATCCTACTGGGCACACACTGGTTGAACCAATGTGGAATAGGGCTCCCGAGTGGTGCAGTGGTCTAAGGCACTGCATCTCAGTGGTAGAGGCGTCACTACATACCTTGGTTTGATTCCAGGCTGTATCACAACCGGCTGTGATTGGGAGTCCCGTAGGGCGGCGCACAATTGGCCCAGCGCCGTTAGAATTTGTTCTTAACTGACTTGCCTAGTTGCCTGGGATGCCACTACTGGCCACCCGTATTTGCGCGTTGCGGCTCCTTTAAGAGATGAGGGCCGTGTGAATAAACGTGAGCTGTGCTGCGCTGACGTAAGGGGCTTGAAGAGTTTTGTGTAGCTCCAGAGAAGGGCACGAGAGAGGAAAATAACGGAGAGGAAAATAACGGAGAGAATAGGGAACTGGACCGAGGACTGTTATCTTTTTTTAATTTGGCCGATGATTTTACAGGAAATGTTCTGCGCATTTTGGTCAATTCCTACTAAACAGATTCATTTGCTGGGGCACATTTACCTGTGTTCCATTTATTTTGATACAAACTCAAATTTAGCGCAATAGATTGTTAACTATACCACAAATTAGAATGTTATTTTAGAGTGAAGTTCAAAATGCTTCATATAACTAACTATTCTAGATATGCAATGCAAAAACTTCTTATTCGGTCAATGTGCCAATATTATTATTGGGTAGATATTCCTCGAAAGAAATAACCCTACTGTGGATTAATTCGCCTATTTTTGCTTCATAATTGAAAGTAAAATCGAGAAAGGAATCTTAAAAATTGCCATTTCGTCTCAGAGCTGGGGGGAGAAAGGGAACGTGAGGCTGCTGCTGGACATTGGACGGGGAGGGGACACCACTGCATCTCTCTCTCTCTCTCTCTCTCTCTCTCTCTCTCTCTCTCTCTCTCTCTCTCTCTCTCTCTCTGTGTGTCTGTTCCCGTGGAGAGCAGGGGGGGATTGAACGGCAAGAAACACATCATGCAACATAATAGAAACGGAGAGGAGAGGCAGTCGGCCAACCAATCTGAGCCTCAGCTCCAGGGGACGCCGAGTGGAAGCATTCCACACATCCCAGGCAGGGACACCCTTAGCGACCCCACACTCTTCCAACTGCCTGCCCAGTCAAAACTGGAGTTCAAACGCAACGCAGTCACAGAGGACTACAAAATAACAACTCAAGTACTAGGACTGGGTATCAGTGGGAAAGTGATGGAATGCTACTGCAAGAAGACAGGGGAGAAGTGTGCCCTCAAGGTAGTGTGCTTGGGTGTGTGTGTGTGTGTGAGAGAGAGAGAGAGAGAGAGAGAGAGAGAGAGAGAGAGAGAGAGAGAGAAAGATCCATTTCACTTGCTTTGTTAATGTAAACATATGTTTCACATGCCAATAAAGCACCTTGAATTTAATTTGAGCGAGAGAGACCATCAGTCACCAGACCCAAGTGGCACCAAGTCTTTGAGGTCTTGCTTGCTTTCTTTTCTTATCCTCTGATGTAAATTAAAGGGAACTTGAGGATGTATTTACAATGGTGACGATAAGAGGGAGAATAGTCATCAATTATTCACTACTCCTCCATCTTAGACAGTCGCTTCCTAGACAGATCTCTCATCCTTCTTTGCGGTTTGATACCAGGGGCGGCAGGTAGCCAAGCGGTTAAGAGCGTTGGGAAAGTAACCAAAAGGTTGCTGGTTCAAATATTCTGCCGTTCTGCCCATGAGCAAAGCAGTTAACCAACCCCCCCCCCCCACAACACCTGCTCCCTGGGCACCGATGACATGGATGTTGAGGTGCGGAGGCAGCCCCTCGCACCTCTCTGATTCAGAGGGGGTGGGGTTAATAGTGCAAGACACATTTTGGCATTCAGTTGTGCAGCTGACTTGCCCCAATGGGATCACTCCTTTATTTGGAATCACTTAATTTGTCTGATTTGGGGGGGTTGATTAGCTGATTCATGTCAATCAGCTAAAAACTGATTGACATATTGACATATTTTGGCATGGTTACAGTATACAGCATGCATCTGGTGTGCAGAGGTTACAGAGGTTGTCAGTTACTGTCCCACTTCTTCCCTCTGCTATATTTACTGTATCAACAAACAAAAGGATATATGTACAGAGTCAGAGAGAGAGTGTGTTTCTTTGACTGGTGCCTGTTCCTCTTTTAAAGAGGTCCACTTAAGCACTAATAACACCAATAGATAACTGTCTCTCTGTGAGCCGGGTTTGGAGAGAAGCCACCAGCGGCAACAGTGCAGCTCTTTAAGCTAACTCGACTACTCCTGCCCAGACAGACAGTGGATGAGTCTGGGGAGAGACAGTGATGTACTGTGTGGGACCGTGTCTTACGCAGAGGGTTTGTTGTTAGTGCCAGTAGTCATTGTCATGTTGTATGGACAATGACATGCTCTGTCTGGACTGATTCTATGTTCCATCTAGAGAGGATCTACTCTGGTGTGCAGGCTTTTGTTCCAGCCGAGCTCTGACATACCTGATTCAACTCATGAAGGCCTTCAATTCACACCACTGTTTGTTAAATCTGGTGTGTGTTCATGCTGGGCTGGAACAAATGCCTGCACAGAATGCGACCCACCTGGACCAGATGTTCCCCATCCCTTTCCTTAAGTTATGCCTTGGAATGTGCTCTAAGCTCTATCTATCCTTTCTGGACATAGGGGGATATGTGGTCACCCACTGGGCACACACTGGTTAAATCAACGTTGTTTCCACGTCATTTTAATGAAATGATGTTGAACCAATGCGGAATAGACATTGAATTGACGTCTGTGCCCAGTGGGGAATGTTTTTCTTCTGTTCTTTGAGGATCAACCACTGGAATAGTGAGCAACTTGGAAACAGTGCTAGGTCAACAGGTTATGCAAATTCAAAACCTGAATAATGGGTCACCAGAAGTATTCTTGAGAAAACAATAACAGAAAGCCTATGGGTATGCTTTCAATGGAACAGTCTCAACCTCCAAAGTAGTTCCCTATTCTTTTTGCCAGGTAGACTAAATATAGATAAATGAATTGTGTTGAGTATGATCAGTTGTACTGGCACAAGTGTATACATTCTTTTGTAAGTAAGTGTGCTCTTCAAGTATTTGTGGACAATGTTGAGGCTGAGTATTAGGTTACTCCTCTATACACAGTTTAATCTCAACCTGCCCTCTCCTTTCTGTCCCACCATGCACTGCTTCCTGTCACAGACAGAAGATAAGCTAGTTTATCTGGCTGTGATGTCTGGGGATCCCTCCCACCCTTACATCCAATCACTTGCAAGGTTGTTATTACCGGTACACTTTGAAGGCAGATTTTGAATGCACTAATAAAAGGCAGCATTCATTTTAAAAGCTCTAGAAGGAATCGTCCTGACAAGCAAATTAATATGAATGAAGGGTCCAGATTTTATTTGTGATGATAGATTCACTTATATGAAGAGACTGTATGTGTGTGTGTGAGAGAGAGAGAGAGAGAGAGAGAGAGAGAGAGAGAGAGAGAGAGAGAGCAAGTATGAAAGAGAGGTGAGAGAACGATGTGGGACTAAGATTCAGGGATTTTAACCTGATTTAAGGCTGTTATTATACCCTTGATCAATTCCTCCAAGACCTGTGAGTGGTTTAGACAACATGGACACATGCACTCTAAAACACACTCACACAGGATATACAGTACCAGTCAAAAGTTTGGACACACCTACTCATTCCAAGGTTTTTCTTTATTTTTACCATTTTCTACATTGTAGAGTAATAGTGAAGACATCAAAATTATGAAATAACATATGGAATCATGTAGTAACCAAAAAAGTGTTAAGCAAATCAACATTTATTTTATTTTTGAGATTCTTCAAAGTAGCCACCCATTGCCTTGACAGCTTTGCACACTCTTGGCATTCTCTCAACAAGCTTCATGAGGTAGTCACCTGGAATGCATTTCAATTAACAGGTGTGCCTTGTTACTAGTTCATTTGTGGAATTTCTTTCCTTCTTAATGTGTTTGAGCCAATCAGCTGTGCTGTGACAAGGTAGGGTTGGTATACAGAAGATAGCTATTTGGTAATGACTAAGTCCATATTATGGCAAGAGCAGCTCAAATAAGCAAGGAGAAACGACACCCCATCATTACCTTAAGACATGAAGGCCAGTCAACACAGAAAATTTCAAGAACTTTGAAGGTTTCTTCAAGTGCAGTCACAAAAACCATCAAGCGTTGTGATGAAACTGGCTCTCATGAGGATCGCCAGAGGAAAGGAAGACCCAGAGTTACCTCTGTCTTTGTGAGATGCAGAGTAGGAGAACGGATGATCTCTGCATGTGTGGTTCCCACCATGAAGCATGGAGGAGGAGGTGTGATGGTGTGGGGGTGCTTTGCTGGTGACACTGTCAGTGATTTATTCAGAATTCAAGGCACATTTAACCAGCATGGCTACCACAGCATTCTGCAGCGATACACCATCCCATCTGGTTTGCGCTTAGTGGGATTATCATTTGTTTTTCAACAGGACAATGACCCAACACACCTCCAGGCTGTGTAAGGGCTAGTTGACCAAGAAGGAGAGTGATGGAGTGGTGCATCAGATGACCTGGCCTCCACAATCCCCTGACCTCAACCCAATTCAGAATGTTTTGGGATGAGTTGGACTGCAGAGTGAAGGAAAGCATCCAACAAGTTCTCAGCATATGTGGGAACTCCTTCAAGACTGTTGGAAAAGCAATGCTCATGAAGCTGGTTGAGAGAATGCCAAGAGTGTGCAAAGCTGTCAAGGCAATGGGTGGCTACTTTGAAGAATCTAAAATCTAAAATATATTTTGATTTGTTTAACACTTTATTGGTTACTACATGATTCCATATGTGTCATTTCATAGTTTTGATGTCTTCACTATTATTCTATAATGTAGAAAATAGAAAAATAAATAAGAAAAACCCTGGAATGAGTAGCTGTGTCCAAACTTTTGACTGGTACTGTACTACAGATCCATGCTGCATCCATCATCACACCTAGTCATAGTAAATGTGCTTCCTAAACATGCCCATTGTTCTCTCTCTTCGTCTCTGTTTCTATACCCACCCTTCTTCTCTGTGGGGGCAGATTCTGTATGATAGTCCTAAGGCGCGGCGGGAGGTAGAGCTGCATTGGAGAGTGTCGGGGGGCCCATACATCGTTCACATCCTCAGCCTTTATGAGAACATGCACCAAGGGAAGAAATGCCTGCTTATCATCATGGAGTGGTGAGGACCATAGAGACTACATAGACCAGAATGCATCTGTGTATGATACATGTCTTCCCTCTTAGCTTTTCTAGCAAGTCAGACTTTAAAACCATAACTAATGAGTAGGGCCAGGAATTTTTCCTGGTTAGGTCACGTGGTCAGGAAAAACCCCTGGCCAAATGAAAGTTTACATAAACATCAAATATGTCCCAGTTCTCTTCTTTGGTCATTATGCTTAGAATTTGTTGATTGGGCTCAGTAATTTCCCAGTAATTACTAAGGGACAATGCTGGCCTTGTTTAATTGATGGCTTTGTTCTCTTGTTGAGAAGCTCTGATCTGTGCCTCTTGTTGTTGTTCCTGGCTCAGTATGGAAGGAGGGGAGCTGTTCAGTCACATTCAGGCCAGAGGGGACCAGGCGTTCACAGAGAGAGGTGAGTTATGATGGGGAACTGTGTTGTATTATTTACAGTGCTCAATTATTTACAGTGGCCCTATAGCTGTGCGCATTTTGTTAATCAGATTCATATGTCATGGCTTTTAATCAGAGGCTTCGGAGATCATGAGGGACATAGGCACGGCCATTGAGTACCTCCACCACATGGACATAGCTCACAGAGATGTCAAGGTGGGACTCTACTCTTAGACACACATCATTTACATAATTTTATTTTTCACCTGACACTCGCTGACAGGCATGTATTTACCGCTGGTGGTTTTAGTGATGTACTTATTGCTTTCTTTTTTACACCTCCCTCCTCACACAAACACGCAATAGCCTGAAAATCTGCTCTACACCACCAAGGAGAGCAATGGCGTGCTGAAACTAACTGACTTTGGCTTTGCCAAGGAGACCACCCTCCACAACTCCCTCCAGACACCCTGTTACACCCCCTACTATGTTGGTGAGTGTTGGGTCTGTTACACCCCCTACTATGTTGGTGAGTGTTGGGTCTGTTACACCCCCTACTATGTTGGTGAGTGTTGGGTCTGTTACACCAGTAGTGGTGTAGTATACTATCCGGATGTGAATGGTGTGTAGGCTATAAAGTATTATGATTTACTTTTACCCATCATATTGTCCGTCTGTCTGTCTGACTGGTTGTCTCTTGGTCTCTATGTCTGTCCATCAGCCCCCGAGGTGCTCGGTCCAGAGAAGTATGACAAGTCGTGTGACATGTGGTCTCTGGGCGTGATCATGTACATCCTGTGAGTACCTAGTGTGTCTGTGTGCTATAAGTGTGTCTGTGAGAATCAAATCACAGACCTCTTTCACTCTCACTCCCCCTACTGTTCACCCCTGGGCCTCATTTACACCCTAATTTCTCTCCACTTCCTTGTTCTCCTCTACCCCTCTTTTAACACTCTCAGCTTCTCATGGTCCACTTCCTTTCTCCCTCTCCTTCTCTCCCTCCTTGTATATAGTATGAATGACTGTTCAATGAGTGTCCAGTTGGAGTGCATACAGTAGCTGTAGTTGCTCTATTCTCATGTTGAAGTGTGTGCTGTGTCCTCAGGCTGTGTGGGTTCCCTCCGTTCTACTCTAACACTGGCCAGGCCATCTCTCCAGGGATGAAGCAGAGGATCAGGATGGGCCAGTACAAGTTCCCCAACCCTGAGTGGGCCGAAGTGTCGGAGGAAGGTCAGACTAGAGACAGAATACTGTGGGTGGTCTATAGTAGAGGGAAAGGCTACACTGCAAGACAAACTATGTTCCAAATATTTGAAAGATTTTTCTACGGTTGTGATTTGTAGGTCTTTTGACAAGCATTTTGACTAGTTTACCTGATCATGTTTTATTTACTATGCTTGTTGACTTATGACCTTTACCTCTGTAGCCAAACAGCTGATCAACCAGCTGCTGAAGACAGACCCTAACGAGAGGATGACCATCGGGCAGTTCATGAACCACCCTTGGATCAATGTGAGTATTACTACTGCATGTCTGAGTGCTGTGGATAATATGACTCATTTACACTGTGTGTGTGTGTGTGTGTGTGTGTGTGTGTGTGGCTGTTGACATTACAGCAGTCGATGGTGGTCCCTCCGACTCCTCTGCACACGTCCCGTGTTCTGGCAGAGGACAGAGAACTGTGGGACGATGTCAAGGTGAGACTAGAGAACTGTAAAACACAGACACTCTGTGGTAACAAGGAAACACTGTATATCAATGGGCCAATTTAATCTAACACTAAGAAGCCATTAGGGGGTGGTAAACACTATTTATAAGACCCACACTGCAACTATCTACAGTGCCTTCAGAAAGTATTCACACCCCTTGACTTTTTCCACATTTTGCTGTGTTATACTGAATTTAAAATGGGTTACATTTCGATTTTGTGTCACTGGCATACACACAATACCTCCTAATGTCAAAGTGGATTTAATGTTTTTATACATTTTTACAAATTAATTTAAAATGAAAAGCTGAAATGTCTTGGGTCAATAACTACAAGCCTTTGATATGGCAAGCCTAAATATGTTCAGGAGTAAACAAGTCACAAAACAATTTGCATGGACTCACTCTGTATGCAATAAGTGTTTAACATGATTTTTGAATGACTCATCTCTACTCCACACATACAATTATCTGTAATGTCCCTCAGTCGAGCAGAATTTTAAACAGATTTAACCACAAAGACCAGTGGTTTTCCAATGTCTCGCAAATAAGGTCACATATGGGTAAAAAAAAAAAAAAAAACGAACAATGAAATTCCCTTCGAGCATGGTGAAGTTATTAATTAAACTTTGGATGGTGTATCAATACACCCAGTCACTGCAAAGATAGGAAGGATGCCTCTAACTCAGTTGCCGGAGAGTCAGGCAGAGTTTTATGGCTGTGATAGAAAACTTACTAACATTGTAGTTACTCCACAATATAGTACAAATATTCCAAAACATGCCTCCGGTTTACAATAAAGGCACAAAAGTAAAACTGCAAGAAATGTGGCAAAGAAATTAACTTTGTCCTGAATACAAAGTTATGTTTGGAGCAAATCCAACAACACATCACTGACTACCACTCTTCCTATTTTCAAGCATGAGGTTGCCTGCATCATGTTATGGGTATGCTTGTCATCGGCAAGGACTAGGACGTTTTTTAGGATGAAAATAAATTAAACGGTGCAAAGCACAGGCTAAATCCTAGAGGAAAACCTGGGTCAGTCTGCTGGGAGACAAATTCATCTTAAAACAGGACAATAACCTAAAACGCAAGGCCAAATATACACTGGAGTTGCTTACTGACATTGAAATGTTCCTGAGTGGCCTTGTTACAGTTTTGACCTAAATAGTCTTGAATTTTTATTTTACCAGTTAAGTTGACTGAGAACACATTCTCATTTACAGTAATGACCTGGGGAATAGTTACAGGAGAGAGGTGGGTGAATGAGACAATTGTAAGCTGGGGATGATTAGGTGACCATGATGTTATGAGGGACAGCTTGGGAATTTAGCCAGGACACCCCTACTCTTACGATAAGTGCCATGGGATCTTTAACGATCTCAGAGAGTCAGGACACCCGTTTAACGTCCCATCTGAAAGACGGCACTCTACACAGGGCAATGTCTCCAATCACTGCCCTGGGGCATTAGGATATATCTTTTTTTGACCTGAGGAAAGAGTGCCTCCTACTGGCCCTCCAACACCACTTCCAGCAGCATCTGGTCTCCCATCCAGGACCAACCCTGCTTAGCTTCAGAAGCAAGCCAGCAGTGGGATGCAGGGTGGTATGGCAAGACTGAAAATGGCTGTCTAGCAATGATCAACAACCAAATTGACAGAGCTTGAAGAATTCTTAAAAGAATAATGTGCAAATATTGTACAATCCAGGTGTTCAAAGCTCTTAAAGCTGTAATCGTTGCCAAAGGTGATTCTAACATGTACTGACTCGGGACTGAATACTTATGTACAGTAAATTAGGTATTTCTGTATTTCATTTTCAATAAATTTGCAAAGATTTCTAAGAACATGTTTTCACTTTGTCATTATGTGGTATTGTGTAGATGGGTGAAAAAAAATATTTAATACATTTTGAATTCAGGCTGTAACAACAAAATGTGGATTAAGTCAAGGGGTATGCATAATTTCTGAAGGCACAGTATCTGTACTGTCTGGCTACAGGAAGAGATGACCAGTGCCCTGGCCACCATGCGCGTAGACTACGACCAGGTGAAGATCAAAGACCTGGACACGTCTAACAACCCGCTGCTCAACAAGAGACGCAAGAGACCTGGTGCTGGGGCGGCTGAGGGAGAGGGAGGAGGGGGAGGTGGTGGGGGAGGAGGGGGTGAAGGAGTAGTCGGAGCAATGGTTTGTAACAGCCAGTGAGAATCTGAGGGAAGGGAGAGGGAGGAGGGGATGTTATATTAAGGCCATTATTTGGACCAATATTCACCAGGGCCCTGATCACGAGTTGTTTCTGGAATTGATCAGGTCTTGTAGTCAGGAAACAAATCCTTGTTATTGGTAAAAATAAGTGTTTAATTGAACCACTCAAAGATTGAGATGTCAGCAATTTGCCCTTTTGGCAGTAATCAGAAAGATTAGGCTTTTATCTGTCATTTACTTGTTCTGTCACCAGCACATACGAGTTTCCAGCTCAGTTAATCAGACCCCAGACTGATCTATAATATAATTGCTTTTGTAGATGTCATGTTTTTTTATTTACTGCTATTTTCATGAAATAAATGTTTGTTTCTAAGGAAGTTTGTATTACTTTGTTTGGGTCTGAATGTGTCATGTAAGAAGATGTGGTCTCATGGAGTACAGTACCTTCACTCAGTACTTCCTCATGCACATTTCTGTATGTGTATGCATAGCTGTTTTAAGTGACGTGTTATATATATTTTTTTCTCTAATACTGACAGTTGCATTTTATTTCAAATTACCAACTTTTCAAATACTTGAGGTAGTCAAATATAGAGAATCAATTAAAAGGTAACTATTTCCTTTGATAGTCAAATACAGGTCTCAGAAAAACTAATAATATTTGAATGCATGCAAGTAAAAAAGAAAAACATTTGAAGAACCAAAAACTAGAAGTTAGTTTAGTCAGTCTAAATATATTATCATTAGCACATGGTTTGGAGGATTTTCAGATAAGTATTTAAATTCTAGGCTTTTAACATTCATAAACAATACGTTTTTTTTTTTACATGCTAAACATTAGCATAAAGCAATCAAAATAATGAAAGTAATACAAATCAACCTAACATGTTGTTTAACATTTAGTTTCCAGAATTTATTTACGTTATGCATTACATTACTCTTTACATCGTTGTCATAGCTTATGGTTCTTTAACGATACCTTTAGATCTTGGTTAATCATTTAAGATGGCGATTGCATTTGATGAACATCAGGGTCTCAAATGTCAGTCATCGAGCAACAGTCAAGCCTGAACGTTCTTCCAGCGATCTAACTAATTGATTGGATTAGTTTACAAAAATGTATGTTATTTATCTTTGTGTAGCATAAGATTAATCAATGTACATGCACAAACATAGCTATTATTAGGGAAAACTAGGCCCTCAAAATAAGGCCTTATGAAATACGTTTGATACCGGAGCTCCGAGGCATGCTTCGAAATCGCTAAGCAGCTAACGTCGAAGCAATGTACCGATTCATGTATCAGAAGTACGTAAACAATGACAGCCAAAACTTTGATCACATGCTTTTTCAAACCATGTATTGCAAAATCCCACTGATTCACCGTGGTTCAAGTGCTTTCTTAGATTCCAAGCTGCTTTCAAACACCGACCTCTACTGGACACCATACTTACAAATCTAGTTAACATTTTGTACAAAATCCTTCATAAGGTCGATAATTTAGCAGGTAGAGTAAGGAACGTGAGGCAGAAGACACTTATTTGTTTTGAAACCACACTTTTTGAATTGTTTAAAATAAAAAAAAATTTTAGTAATGAATAAGTTTGTCTTAAGCATCCTAAATAAGTCCATAGATTACATTTTTGAAAAATAGTAAACTTGAAGGCAAAAAAGGGAAACATGATGTGAACCTGGTATTCCAATTGATTGAGGGCTACTACAGCCAACAACCTACTGCGTCAGTAAAAATATAATATATTTACAGTTGAAGTCAGAAGTTTACATACACCTTAGCCAAATACATTTAATCCTAGTAAAAATTCCCTGTCTTAAGTCAGTTAGGATCACCACTTTATTTTAAGAATGTGAAATGTCAGAATAATAGTAGAGAGAATTATTTATTTCAGCTTTTATTTACACTGCTCAAAAAAATAAAGGGAACACTAAAATAACACATCCTAGATCTGAATGAATGAAATAATCTTATTCAATACTTTTTTCTTTACATAGTTGAATGTGCTGACAACAAAATTACACAAAAATTATCAATGGAAATCAAATGTATCAACCCATGGAGGTCTGGATTTGGAGTCACACTCAAAATTAAAGTGGAAAACCACACTACAGGCTGATCCAACTTTGATGTAATGTCCTTAAAACAAGTCAAAATGAGGCTCAGTAGTGTGTGTGGCCTCCACGTGCCTGTATGACCTCCCTACAACGCCTGGGCATGCTCCTGATGAGGTGGCGGATGGTCTCCTGAGGGATCTCCTCCCAGACCTGGACTAAAGCATCCGCCAACTCCTGGACAGTCTGTGGTGCAACGTGGCGTTGGTGGATGGAGCGAGACATGATGTCCCAGATGTGCTCAATTGGATTCAGGTCTGGGGAACGGGCGGGCCAGTCCATAGCATCAATGCCTTCCTCTTGCAGGAACTGCTGACACACTCCAGCCACATGAGGTCTAGCATTGTCTTGCATTAGGAGGAACCCAGGGCCAACCGCACCAGCATATGGTCTCACAAGGGGTCTGAGGATCTCATCTCGGTACCTAATGGCAGTCAGGCTACCTCTGGCGAGCACATGGAGGGCTGTGCGGCCCCCCAAAGAAATGCCACCCCACACCATGACTGACCCACCGCCAAACCGGTCATGCTGGAGGATGTTGCAGGCAGCAGAACGTTCTCCACGGCGTCTCCAGACTCTGTCACGTCTGTCACNAATAACACATCCTAGATCTGAATGAATGAAATAATCTTATTCAATACTTTTTTCTTTACATAGTTGAATGTGCTGACAACAAAATTACACAAAAATTATCAATGGAAATCAAATGTATCAACCCATGGAGGTCTGGATTTGGAGTCACACTCAAAATTAAAGTGGAAAACCACACTACAGGCTGATCCAACTTTGATGTAATGTCCTTAAAACAAGTCAAAATGAGGCTCAGTAGTGTGTGTGGCCTCCACGTGCCTGTATGACCTCCCTACAACGCCTGGGCATGCTCCTGATGAGGTGGCGGATGGTCTCCTGAGGGATCTCCTCCCAGACCTGGACTAAAGCATCCGCCAACTCCTGGACAGTCTGTGGTGCAACGTGGCGTTGGTGGATGGAGCGAGACATGATGTCCCAGATGTGCTCAATTGGATTCAGGTCTGGGGAACGGGCGGGCCAGTCCATAGCATCAATGCCTTCCTCTTGCAGGAACTGCTGACACACTCCAGCCACATGAGGTCTAGCATTGTCTTGCATTAGGAGGAACCCAGGGCCAACCGCACCAGCATATGGTCTCACAAGGGGTCTGAGGATCTCATCTCGGTACCTAATGGCAGTCAGGCTACCTCTGGCGAGCACATGGAGGGCTGTGCGGCCCCCCAAAGAAATGCCACCCCACACCATGACTGACCCACCGCCAAACCGGTCATGCTGGAGGATGTTGCAGGCAGCAGAACGTTCTCCACGGCGTCTCCAGACTCTGTCACGTCTGTCACATGTGCTCAGTGTGAACCTGCTTTCATCTGTGAAGAGCACAGGGCGCCAATGGCGAATTTGCCAATCTTGGTGTTCTCTGGCAAATGCCAAACGTCCTGCACGGTGTTGGGCTGTAAGCACAACCCCCACCTGTGGACGTCGGGCCCTCATACCACCCTCATGGAGTCTGTTTCTGACCGTTTGAGCAGACACATGCACATTTGTGGCCTGCTGGAGGTCATTTTGCAGGGCTCTGGCAGTGCTCCTCCTGCTCCTCCTTGCACAAAGGCGGAGGTAGCGGTCCTGCTGCTGGGTTGTTGCCCTCCTACGGCCTCCTCCACGTCTCCTGATGTACTGGCCTGTCTCCTGGTAGCGCCTCCATGCTCTGGACACTACGCTGACAGACACAGCAAACCTTCTTGCCACAGCTCGCATTGATGTGCCATCCTGGATGAGCTGCACTACCTGAGCCACTTGTGTGGGTTGTAGACTCCGTCTCATGCTACCACTAGAGTGAAAGCACCGCCAGCATTCAAAAGTGACCAAAACATCAGCCAGGAAGCATAGGAACTGAGAAGTGGTCTGTGGTCACCACCTGCAGAACCACTCCTTTATTGGGGGTGTCTTGCTAATTGCCTATAATTTACACCTGTTGTCTATTCCATTTGCACAACAGCATGTGAAATTTATTGTCAATCAGTGTTGCTTCCTAAGTGGACAGTTTGATTTCACGGAAGTGTGATTGACTTGGAGTTACATTGTGTTGTTTAAGTGTTCCCTTTATTTTTTTGAGCAGTGTATTTCATCACATTCCCAGCGGGTCAGAAGTTTACACACTCAATTAATATGTGGTAGCATTGCCAAATGTTTCAGGTAGCCTTCCACAAGCTCCCCACAATAAGTTGGGTTAATTTTGGCCCATTCCTCCTGACAGAGCTGGTGTAACTGAGTCAGGTTTGTAGGCCTCCTTCCTTTCACACACTTTTTCAGTTCTGCCCACACATTTTCTATAGGGTGGAGGTCAGGGCTTTGTGATGGCCAGTCCAATACCTTGACTTTGTTGTCCTTAGGCCATTTTGCCACAGCTTTGGAAGTATGCTTGGGGTCATTGTCCATTTGGAAGACCAATTTGCGACCAAGCGTTAACTTCCTGATGTCTTGAGATGTTGCTTCAATATATCCACATAAATTTCCCTTCATCATGCCATCTATTCTGTGAAGTGCACCAGTCCCTCCTGCAGCAAAGCACCCCCACAACATGATGCTGCCACCACCGTGCTTCACGGTTGGGATGGTGTTCTTCAGCTTGCAAGCCTCCCCCTTTTTCCTCCAAACATGACAATAGTCATTATGGCCAAACAGTTCTATTTTTGTTTCATCGGACCAGAGGACATTTCTCCAAAAAGTACGATCTTTGTCCCCATGTGCAGTTACAAACCATAGTCTGGCTTTTTTTAATGGTGGTTTTGGAGCAGTGGCTTCTTCCTTGCTGAGCGATAACATATTCACTTAGCATCTCACTTGGTGAAGTCCATAGGGCTGAAACAAATAGTCATGGGTGGCAACTCTACAATTTACTTGAAAGACCATGCACTCTGGGAAATATGGCATTACACTAAGCAGGGTGTTAATTTAACACTGTTCCAGTGTCTATATAGGTCCACTGGCTCAACAATTTCAGTGGAGTTTAACAAAATATAAAAAAAAAAAATGAAAAGGTTGCTGTGTGCCCATTTGATAATGGAACGTTCTAAATCGAGCATAATTTCACATATTAGTAAAGACGAGATTCATTTGGGAATAGTCTGACGAGTGTAAATATGATTACTTGATGAGAGAACAGCATGTGATGCCTGAGGCCAGAAACTGAGCGCAAGCTTTTTTCCCCCCCGAATTTCTCAACATTCTATAATCGCATCATGCATCCCCAAAATGTTTTGATTTCTGAGACATTCTGAAGGTTTGTTTCATTCAAAACTACTAGTTGCCAGATCACTGTAAATCTAGCGTATTGGACCTGTTTCAAATGATCACTTTTACGCTCAACATAGCCACTTCATATGTACACTCACTCCAGAATGGGAAAAATATCCTTTCTATTTTATTCAGCTAAGTTCAATTGTATTCCTAGTATATAATAATATAAAATGGCACTGGACTTAAGCATATCTTTACCGCTAAATGAACTAGCCTATAGCCACACAAGCTCACAGAACAGAACCAGAGTGCGGAAGCATGTAATTTTTTAAAATTATAAAATCACCTGGCCTCTGTTTGCTACACTCACTACAGAGTTCCAAACTGCCTCTGGAAGCAACTTTAGCACAATAACTGTTCGTCAGGAGCTTTACGAAATGGGTTTCTATTACAGAGCAATCGCACACAAGCCTACGATCACAATGCCCAATGCCAAGCGTCGGCTGGATCTACACGAATCACGTAGGTCACCTTTTTTGGATTCAAAATGGTGAGTTTCGCCAAAAGGTGACTAGTTTGAATCTCTGACATCGACAGGGCTAAAGTGGAGCGGGTCAAGAGCTTCAAGTTCGTCGGCGTCCACATCACCAAGGATCAATCATTGTCCAAACACACCAACAGTCGTGAAGGCACGACAACACCTCTTCCCCCTCAAGAGGCTGAACCATTTGCATTGGGCCCTCAGATCCTCAAATTATAAAGCTGCACCATTGAGAGCATCTTGCCTGGCTGCATCACTGCTTGTTATGGCAACTGCTTGGCATCTGACCGCAAGGCGTTACAGAGTGTAGTGTGTATGGCCCAGTACATCACTGGGGCAGAACTCCCTGTCATCCAGGACCTCTTTACCAGGCAGTGTCAGAGGAAGGCCAGAAAAAAAAAAAAAAAAAAAGAAAAAAAAAAAGTCAACGACCCCAGCCACCCAAGTCATAGACTGTTCTCTCTGTTACCGCACGGGAAGCGGTATTGATGCACCAAGTCTGGAACCACCAGGACCCTGAACAAATCCTAAGCCATAAGACTCCTAAATAGTTATTGACATACGCTGCTGCTACATGTCACTTTATTCCTAGTTATATGTACACATCTACCGCAATTACCTGGTACCCCTGCCCAGCAACTCGGTACTCGTGGTACCCCTTGTTATACACTTCCTTAAAAATACTATAAGGTGTTATTGCACAACACCACTGATGTAAACTATACTGTATACAATTCCTAGTGTTAAAAATACTGAGGTGTTATTGCATAACACAATGTGTTAACACTGACAAAGTGTAACAGCGTCAGCTCTAAGCAGTGTTAATTTAACACTCAAAAGTGTGGGCCTGTATAGACACTGGTCCAGTGTTAAATGTAACCCTGTCTGTGTTGATATAACACTGGAGAACTCTCTCGCCAAGAGAACCGCACCCACCCCCCCACTATACTAGCATCTACCTCCAACTTAAAAGGTTTGTCAAAGTTGGGGGCGGCAAGCACTGGGGCACTACAAAGCAACACTTTGGCAGACTCAAAAGCATAGTTACATTCCTGGGAACACTTAAATTGTACTTTGGGACTGAGCAGAGATGTAAGGGGAGCTACTATCATCAAACAATTCTTACAGAAGGTACGATAGTACACTACCATCCCCAGGAATCTGCGCAACTGGCGGCCAGTCGTGGGAGCAGGAAAAGCAAGAATTGCTTCCACTTTGTTAGTTATTGGGAACACTTGACCTCGTCCCACCTACTTCCCTAAGTCACAGTAGCTATCCCAAACTCAAATTGAGCGTTAAAGAAGCATTCTCCAACCGCCGAAACACCCTTTAAGGTGGCGAGATGAACAGACCAAGTAGACGAATGAATCACCACATCGTCGAGGTAAGCAGTACAATTTGGCACATCCGCAAACACAATGTTAACTTGGCGCTGAAAAGTAGCAGGTGGATTACACATTCCAAAGGGCATCAGTGTATTGTACGAAGTTATCAGGCATAACGAAAGCAGAGACGTCAGAAGCTCGAAAGGTCAGAGGCACCTGCCAATAACCTTTTAGCAAATCTAACTTACTAATGTAAGCAGCAGAGCAAAATTTTATCAACGCAGTCATCTAAGCAAGGTAGAGGAAAAGAATCAGACTTTGTAACAGAATTTACGCGACGACAGTCCGTACATAAGCGGGACGTACCGTCAGGCTTAGGAACGAGAATACACGGGGAACTCCAGGAGGGGTTATTGGGTTTTGCCATGTCATCCTGTAATAAATAATCTACTTCACTTTTCTTAGCGATAACCCGGTACGGTTGCTGACGTATAGGAGCAGCATTCCCCACATCCACGTCATGTTCCAACATGGACGTGCGACTTGGAACGTCCTGAAACACATTGAGAAAACTATTTATCTTTTAGAAAGGATAAGATCATTAGTTTGATCGTTATCCAAAATGTTCTATTTGAAAAGGGTAACTTTTTCAGCATCTCCGAATTACATAAGCGTTCACACTGCTGTAATGTATGGCGTAACTCCAACCCGTCCTCCTTATCCTCCTTTAGGTCCCAGCCAGGCTTCAGCACCACCGCAGCCACACTGGAGATGGCGGGCTGGACCGGCATACCCGAGGAGCTGTCTGGAGAGTCACGCATAGAATATGCTTTCAGCATGTTAACATGACACACATGGGAAGAACGCCTATGGTCTAGGGTCTTTATCACATAATTGGGGTCACAGAGTTTCTTTTCCACAAGATATGGCCCAGAAAAACGTGCCAACAGAGATGAGCCAGGGATTGGCAACAAAACCAAAACTTGATCCCCTGGTGCAAAAGAATGGCCAACAGCCTCTTTGTCATATTGTAATTTCATACGTTTGAGACGAGCAGAGAGACTTTTGGGCTAACGCACATGCGGCACAGTCTCTCCCGCATCTTACTGACATAATCCAACACATTTTTAGGGGTGCTACTGGGTGTAGGAGATAGGATATGCTCCTTCAAAACTTTTAGCGGACCCCATGGGGTGTGTCCAAACACAAGGTCAGCAGGGCTAAACCCTAAGGACTCTTGTATTGTTTCCCTGATCGCAAATAGGACAAAGGGCACCCCCCTCATACCAATCGGTACTGGTATCCATGCAATACTTGCGTATCGTCGCCTTAAGTGTCTGATGCCAGCGTTCGAGGACCCCTTGACTCTCCGGATGATACGGACTGGAGACCTGATGGGAAATACAGAGTCTAACACATTTGAGAACAGTTTTGACATAAAGTTGGTTCCCTGATCAGTTTGGATTACTTTAGGGAGTCCAAACGTAGAGAAGAACTTCACTAGTGCCTTCACCACAGTCTTAGCCGTTATAGTACAGAGCGGGATAGCCTCTGGGTATCGAGTAGCACTGCACATTATTGTTAGTAAGAACTGGTTACCTGACCTGGTTTTCGACAACGGACCTACACAATCAATTATCACTCGTTCAAACGGTTCCCCCACCACAGGAAATCGGGCAGAGCGGCGCACGAGGAACTGTTTGATTCGCTTTCCCAGTGGGTTGACATACATGACATGTTTTATAAAATTGGACAACGTCAGACTTCAAACCTGGCCAGAATTTTTTTTTTTGAAGTCTTCGTGATCCCCAAATGTCCGGACCACACCTGGTCATGGGCGAATGACAGCACTTGCTGTCAGAACAACCACTTGAAACACTTACCTCTAGTCACTAACTGTTAGGAGCTGTCCATTTACACATCAAAACTCCTGCTTCCATAAAGTAGGCATTCTCCCTAGTTTTAGCTTCCTCAATGGAAATTACCGAAGCAAAACACTTGCGAAGACTGGTGTCTCCCTTTTGACATTCAATTACCTTCTCGGGGGTGAGACAAAAGAATGTCATGTAATTGGTACGCGATTTCACTTTCCCATGCCTTAGTTTTTTTTACGGGGGTAAAAACCGTCGGCCTTGCAGAAGGAATAATCGGTGCATTGTCTTCTACCTCAACATTCTAAATTGAACTAGACAAATCCACCACATCTCCCAGGTTGCGAGATTGTGCCCTCTCACACACACAGGAAAAACATGGGGAAATGCTGGGTTGATTTCTGGATTGTCTACTACTTCTAACACAGGAGTTATGGCACCACCAGCGACTTCATTCCCTAGTAGCAATGTGACTCCTTTTACTGGCAGTGTAGACACTACACCAACACGTCCTGATACCAAGTCTGACACTAAGTGGACCCAGTATAATGGTACAGGTACTTTGTCTCTATACCGTGTAATATGACATGCGAGCCACAATAGGTTTCAGGGGACCAGGGTAAAGATTACTGACTGCGCCGCCCCGGTGTCTCATAAGATTTGTATGGGCTTTTGATCCGCTTGTGCTCCAGTTAAGGAAACAACCGGCAGAGATAAAATAAATAAAAATAAAAAAAAGGGAGCATAGATAGGATCCGGTTTCCCAAATGTTGAATCAGTAACTCAGTAAAACGGACGAGCCAAAGACTGAACTAAACCCACGCTTTTTAATTTAGGGGATGGTGACAGGGACTGTTTCAGTTCATTTTTCAAAACCGGGCAGTCCGCAATCACGTGACCCTTTTGGTGACAGTAAAAACATTCACGGATTTTGTGCGAAGGCTTAGGGTCGGAGGAAAAACGACCGAACGAGGCACTGATGACGTTATCGTTCGGCTTTCAAAATGAGGCGCACCAAACACAGTCGTGTGTCAGATCGTACTAATCTGCAAACACTGCTGCCTGGGCCAATGTCGCCACTTTGTTCATTTAAATGAACTACAATTCTATCCGGCAGGTTGCTTTTAAAATCCTCCAACACCGTCCACTCCCAAATATCAGCAAAGGTGTTAGCGTCGCTGGCCGTACACCAGTGATTGAACAGAGACTCTTTGTCCCTAGCAAACTCAACAAAAGTACAGTGAGAGGGTTTGTTGTGGTTCCTGAAGTGCTGCCTATAAGCGTCAGGCACCAACTCATAAGCCCGCAACACTGTTGTTTTAACTATATCGTACTGTAAACTGTCTTCCAGGGAGAAAGCGTCTACTACTTCCTGGGCTTTCCCAGACAATTTACATTGCAACAGGAGTGGCCAAACCGAGTGGCCAATGCAGCGCAGCAGCCACACGCTCAAACGCAGAGAAATAGGAATAAACTTCCAAAATGGAGGGACTAACGCAATATTTTTTCGAAGTGGGCTTGATGATGGGCAGGTTGTGGAGCGCACTGGAGCCAGCGTCTAGCTCCAGTTGTCGGATCCTCACCAACTTGTCGGCTTCTATTGCCATTTCCTAATTTCTAAATCCAACTCCAGCTGGATAAGGGTGCTCTTTATCTTTTAGCTCCATTTCCAAACAGGACAGCATCACCTTTAGCCTAGCGGTCCCATCTGAACAACCCGAAGCAGAAGATAAAGGGTCGAATCAGGGCAATGTAGAGGGGGTACAAGCAACCCCTTTCTCCGCACCATCCCCCAACTTGGCTTCAGAAGGTCGACCCGTCTCATCTCCTGAAGCCTACCTCATCTTCAAAACTAGAAAATCCCTTCTCACTAAACCCTCCTTGACTAGCACCAAAACCTCAGCCCTTTTGGCTTTCTCAGGGACAAAGAGTCCATAATGGTCAGCTATGGCGCAAAGGTCTACTTTACGAAACCCCACCAACCGATCTAACGAGGGCGCTTCAATAAAATGGGAGACGGCTGAGGCAGCCATGGTACACAGTAGCCTAGTGAACACACGTAAACTAAGTCACCCAAACTCACAACCTACCACCACACCTCAATCACAGAGAGCTAAGAGCAGCGGGGTCCTGTGGATTTAATAATTCCAGATGAGCCCCCATTATGTTACGTACACCTCTTGGCAGAGGGAAAGCAACACCCTGCTACAACTCAACTCCCCATGGATTGAAAAAGGTGCAGGACGACAGAGGCAGAGAAAATTACCATTTACAGGGAATTTATCATTCCTAACATGGTAATGTGGGGAAAAGGGTCTGGATGGAACCAAAGCAAAGAAAGTAAAAAAGTTAGAGTCCCCTCTCCTACCTTACCTGCCTACCCACTACTTACCTAATTTTTTAGCACCTCCTGGCACGCTAACCAAAATACAGGGGGTGGTCCGCCCAGGTATTACCTAGTGTGCATAGAGTAAATACTATGGGTTATGTATGCCCGCAGGCCTCTTTCCTAAACACTCCCAAGGTGTGTTTCCCTTCCCCCCCCCCCCCCCCCCCAGGAACAAATAAAACAGAATAATTACTAAATAAAAGTGAACAATTTCAATAATCAAAAACACTAAGTTCAATTGGCATACACATACCTCAGGAGTAGCGGCTACAAAATAATTTCAACAAAACTTTCACAGACTAACAACCAACACAGGACATCAAAGAAGCTCCCTCCTCCTGACCAAGGAACACTGACTTTTATCCACCTGTAGAAGGAGCTGGTAATTGAAGACAGCTGTTTCCCCTGACGAGAGGGAGGGTTCAGAGCGCCGACCAATCAGCTGCTTGAAGATTACATTTCCTGAAATACACACACACATACATACAAACCCACAACAACACAGAAACTGGGGAACGTAACACAGTTTTCCTATGTCTTTACCAATCACCATGAGCTTGCATGTTCCTTAAAAAACAATAGGCTTTGTTGTAAAGGGTGTGGATGTTTTTCTTTTGTAAATTACTGATGACTCATTTTAACCACACTTAATTCTCTAATCTTTCTCCCAGAGAGCTGAGTTGCTATGGGAACAGGAACTGTATGTTCCATTTTGATACTCTGCACCTGCACCTAATGCCACACCTTCCCTGCAAATGTAAGTGACATGCTCCAAGTTCTCCCCTTATCAAACACAATCCTATAATCCTGTTTCAACCCTGATGGTCAAAGCAACAAAACTGTTTATGGAACAGCTTTTAGGGGCATATTAACCATTCTGCTATTAAAAAGGCTTTGGCCAATAGCATGGCTCTGAAAACATCTTTGTTCTGGTCCTTGACGGCCTCCCACACTGGCTGTGTGTGTTTGTGCAGGACTGCCAGGTGAGCCTGAACGTTGCAGCTGAGGCAGAGAGGTTCTGTGCAGCCTTGGAGAGACAGATCCAACAAGCCCCAGATTTGGAAAGCAACACATACACGTCACATCACATTTACAATATAATTAGTTCTCTCAGCTTCAGGCAGGCCAGTCCTCTTCTCTTTCTCCCCTCGTCTCCTCTTCCCCCATCTCGCTGTCTCACGTCACTCTTTCTCATTTTCTCCCCATAACACTTTATTTTGCTCTTTATTTCTTGCTGTCTCTCTCCCTCTCTTTCTCAAACAGAGCTAGTGGGTGGGCTCAGCTGAACCGTACTGACAGTGTGGACTCCGCCTCAGACTGTCTGTGAACAGGAACAGAGCAGATCTGATCTGAGATCAGCACTCCATCTCCAGATGTGTCAGAACGAGAAATATATAGGCCTACATCGGCACACTGGAGCTCAGACAGACCCAGATAATTCACTATTAGATACATTTTATGATGCTGCATTAGAATGGAAGAAAATATAAATGGCTGTCTGACTGATTTAATCTTGTCTCTTCTCCAGACAGTAGTCCCAGGTGGGAGTGGACCCAGAGCAAGGCCTCAGTGTGAGTACAGCACCTGCACCACTATTGTTTTATTAACACAACCATTAACATTTTATGATACTGCATTATGATCACATTTATATATCTGTTATATCACAGTCATCAATGCTGTTGTAATGTAACATCCTCATCTGTGTGCAGTCTAGTGAGCTGGATCCTGCTCTGAGGAAACTGCTCAGGAAGGCGGGGCTAAGCGAGGAGGATATGAAGGACAGACATACCCTTCTCCTAGAGGGGCACACCCTGAGAGGATCAGAAAGAGCATCAGCTTCCGATCAGTGAGAGAATAGGACTGTGGCATGTCAATGACAGTTGTAGACAATTTCCAATACATGGTGAATTTGATGTGTGGTTGATACAATGGTGTGTGTGTGCACGTATGATAGGTGGGCTCACCTTCTACTGTAGTCTGACCTGATCTGTATCTCTCTCTATTTCGTCTCATCCACAGTCTCTGACGCAGTGGTGACCCGTAATTCAGGGCAGAGCCCCACCTGTTAAGCTTTTTTGTTGCCTGTTCTTCATGTTATTTTGGCATTAATACATGTCACGTATGTTTGCAAACAATGTTAAAAAATCTTTGCGTTAATAAAGCCACAAACAAACTTGGTCTCTTTTTTGCTTTCTTGAGTAAAGCAGCTCCAAAATGCAGGTGTTTCAGCCTGGCTCAGTGCTTTCTGTGATGGTGGGGCAACCAGCGGAAAATATAGAGCCTAGGGGTTGGTAATGTTCTCTAGTTGCGCCGTGATTGGCTCAGTGTTTTGTCACTCATTGGAACACTACAACACCGCAAGATCTTCGGGTAGAGCTCAAATTCAAGCCCCTTGGGTGCTGCCATAGAGTTACATTAGAAGTGCCCATCCAAGAAGGCTCAAGGTCATTGGCCACAGATAAAATGACGTCAAATCACATATCTACAGTAGCTTTGATTGGACTGATCATGTCAACATCATACTTTCAAAATCTAAGCTAGCAGTCATCATCATGAATCAAGTCGACAATCTACTGTAAAATCCTTTTCAATCCGTGTCACATGAAGAGAAATTAAGGATAAAATGTATCGGTGCTCTTCGGCCATTGGAATTAAACCTTACACCAGTCGGAAATCGCAAATTCAACAATGAAGGGTTTGCAAGGAATCAGTGGCTAACTGCAAGCATTGCAAAGCAATCACTAGCCTGCTATTCAGTGGAGTGGGTGTGTGGTCCAAGTCTGGGTTTAAGGGTCTCTTTTCCAAGATTAAAAGGACAAACATTACAACATTGGCCATGCCGTCAATGCAGCATGACTTAAAATCCAGAGAATGCCAGACTTTGATGACAAAATTTGCAGACGAAGGGCTAAGCGAGCAGTGTGTCAAGAAGCAGTGCGGCTTGGCAGGGTTGTGCTTTGGAGGACGCATGGCTCTCGTACGGGAGTTGCAGTGATTGGACAAGACTAACTACCAATTGGATATCACAAAATTGGGGAGAAAAAAAGGGGTAAAAAAACAAACACATTTGTTTAAGCAAGTCAGCCATATCAGCTGTTTTTTTAAAAGGCAGTAAATGAGACTGAATGGACTGTTTCGCTGCCAGACAAAGCTCTGCTGATAGCGAGGTGTTGCAGTGGTAAAGTGTTGGGACTCTGCTGTTGGAACAGCTTAATGTAGGCCCTAACAGTTTGTGGGAACCGTTTCTCACCGTTATAGTACAATTAATATATTGTTTAGTGTTGTGTTGTGACTTTGCTGGCATGCATCCCCCAAAAATTGAGGGAGTTTGCCCCACCAAGATTTACATGCTAAAATCGCCCCTGAGGTTTTGTCAGGTCAGACATGTTCTGCAACTCATCATCATATCGGTCCTCTCCTCTGCAGACGACAACATAGTCAGAGCTGGATTCTTGCAGCGGGGTGCGGCTGTATAGATCCCAGCTGAGAGGAGAAATATCTTGCTTTCACAAGCATGTTGTTTGAATTCCGAGCATTCTCTTATTTTTAATGAATAATGCTTTTGAAAAAAGTTTGCATCATGATTCATTCTAAAATGTATTGTGGAAGTACTGGTAATTTTATTGAAGATTGCAATGCACAATCAAGCCCTTTCTAAAATAAAATCTGTGAAATCCTTTCCATTGAACTATGACTAAAATGTCCCATGAATTGTGTGTATGTGTGTGAGAAAGAGAGAGAGGTTATGAGTTTATGAACATTCTCATTCTTGCTGACCTCATCACAACTCAACACAACACTTGTGGTGACCCCTGATCTCATTGCCACATAGGCTGTCATCTTTTGATTCATGTGAACCCAACCATATTTAAACAAAAAGGGAAATGTATATTTTCAAAGATTAGTCATTACTGCTAGTGAAAAACTCAATTTAACTAGTGCTCATATAACCCTGTGCCTGTTGTAGCTTATCTGCGCTGTCTGAAATCCTCTCCGTCCTGTTGGACAGGACTTGCATGCCTCTCCAAACGTCACTCCATTCAGTGCCATCAAGCACCGGGGAGAGACGCACACAACGAAACAACGCTGGCAACGAGCAACTCTCCTTCAAACCTGGACTATGAGAGGTTCCTGCCGACCACGAGCCACGCAAGACTGGACAGGTAGGGTTTCACCCGATGGAGTCGTAGCATTTATAATTTCATGATGGATGTGATGAGGGAGTTTCAACGAGGCCATACAGCCTAGTGCGTTGGCTAGCTAGCGCGCAGGAGGAAGTAAACAAGGCTGTCATGTAGGCTAGGTCTACATACAACAACAGAGCCATATCGACTCTTCAAATAACAATAAAGCGATGTCAACAGATTTTTTTTTTTAGAAGCAACAGACGAATATGACGTTCTCAAAGACCGCTGTTCATAGTGCCCCTCTGGTAGCATCGCAATCTGTCTAGCTAATGAACCGTCAACTGTCAGTGACTATTGTTGGTTGGTTAGTCAACGTTAGTATATGTTGCGTTTTTATTAGTGGAATCGTGGTGATGACAGCTGTTACTCAAAATGTATCTTGCTAACGTTAGCTAGTCTTTCATTAGTAAATATGCGTTTAAATATTGTGCAATAAATGGTATGTGAGATGCAATGTTTTGGGAAATTAAATACATTGCGCATATTTTATCCACAAATAGCCTATCACGCAGAGCCCTGACTAGCGGATTAAACTCCACTCCATGGTGAAGGAAGTTTCTGATGACTCCACCACCAACAGTGGAGAAGAGAACCATGCTATGTGAAATCTAGCTCCTATTACATCTATTCGCCAAAGGTCAATATTAACGAAACATGGAAATTATGAAACACCTACCTTGTACGTGTGTCCCCAGTAGTTGCGTGCTTTTCTTTGTTTGCTGAAATCCATACCTTTCCAGTGAACGTTAATCAAATACAGCCTCTGAGTGTTTGCTCAGCGCAAATGTGCATGTGCCGATTGAATCTCAACAAGGAAACAGTCAGTGGTTGTATTTTATTAACGTTTATTGAAAATGTAGGCGTTTCAAAAATGTTTTTAAGTATTGACCTTTGCGAATCGATGTAGTTGGAGTTAGATTGCACAAAACCTGGTCTCTGCGCCACTCCGTTTAACTAGGCAAGTCAGTTAAGAACAAATTATTATTTACAATGACGGCCTACCCCGGCCAAACCCTATCGACGCTGGGCCAATTGTGCGCTGCCCTGTCCTTCACCATCGAGTGGTTTAGTTTGCTAAGCCCTGAACTGACATCTGCAGGACTGGAGAAGTGGGGTGTGTGAATGTGTACCATAATAGTGATTATGAATAAGCAAGCTGCCTGTTTATGATGTAATATTTATGTAGGGGAGGTTTACCCTTGGGAACCTTTTATCTAATATAAGTTATTTAAAATGGTATTTACATGTGGCCTTGTATTTTAAAGCCCAATCCTTGTCATAGAATGCTATGATTCTTAGGCCTATATATTAAACCATGTGTCACCATAAACCTCCTGTCAGATGCAAGTATTTCATTGCTGAGTACTGCACCTTGCCTAACCCATTCATAGACGCCTTGACCATAGTATCTTTTGGCAGGGAGAGTTTTGTTAAGAGCCCGGTTTTGGAAACATATAGAACGTATCTTTCCAGTCAGCGAGAAATAACAATTTAAAAGGGTTAAATTACTACATCTTTTTAGGGCTAGGGTTCCCACACAGCCATATTCCCATGTTACAGCACTTACTTGCGTAAAACAGAGGCGTAGCTACCTGTGCTAATTAGCAATCTGCTCCTCCGAAGAACTGGGTGCAAATAGAAGACGGAGGCCACAAACGTGTTGTATAAAAAAAATATTGTCGGCTGCAACTTTAAAACCGGTTAAAACAGTTTACAGTGTGTATTTTGCATTCGTGAAATTATTTTGATGTGATAAGGGCTTTATGTTTCTAGAACTGTAACGCAATTGAGAATCAATTCACTTTTAGATGGAGTTTTTTGGTTGTTTTGGCTGCCAGAGCCAATTGGCCTCTCAACAGAACACGTAAGGTCCTTGGACTATAAGGAGTAACTTTAGGCTCCTTTAGGCTATGTGTATCCCAATAATGGACTAACTTCTGTTCTGTGGGATTTTGAAAGCCTTGGTGAACTGTAGTCTGTCTGTGGCATGAGAGAATGGCAGTCTTTGTTAATACTTATACAGCTACAGACTCAGTTTAATTTACTGACACAGTTAGAAGAGCCATATAAGGTCGATTTCTTCCATATGTGGGACTGTCAGATTTAGCTTCCAGAAGGTTTGGCTGTTTCTCTATGAACAATCAGTGTTTTGTCCCGTATCAAGGGCGCAGCATGAACATGACCATGACTATAGCCTATATATATGAAATACACATAAACAATGAAATGTAGGCACATTTTGCTGGGGGACAATGAAGAGACTCAGGATCTTTCCCCCACGGCCCTTTCTCCCACGCATTATGTCTATATGGAACCTGAATGCGTCTAATGAGGACATTGGCAGCAGGAGCATCATCACCATCATCACCCTCTATTCTTCAGAATTGATCCAAGTCAGGCTGGACCATGTGACTGACATTTTCAACCTCTCCTTGACCATGTCTGTAATGTCTACATGTTTCAAGCAGACCGCCATAGTCCCTGTGCCCAACAACCCCAAGGTAGCCTGACTAAATGACTCGCCCCGTAGCACTCAGCTGCACACAGCAAATTCAAATCTGTCTATACAGGTCCATGATAATGAATGGTAAATGAACACTGTGCTTAGTGCTGATGGGGTTGCACCTTATCAGCAATGTTCCCTCATATTTTCCATTACTGAGCAAATTTCAGATTTAGTGAGTGCAAACTTGAACATTGTGAAAATTCTGTGCAACTTCCATCGCGCGTTTACTGTGAACTCTGAAGCTGTACCCGCTTTAAGTTACAGTTTCAGACAGTGGTCAAGTAGGCTACTGTGGCTATTTGATCATAATGTAGGCCTACCAGAGTGGCCTGCCATCAAAAACAAGGGATAAAATGCATCCCATAACATTTGAACATGGAAATAGCTGTTCTATCATTCAGCCTACAATAGCAGCCAATGTGTGGTGTTAATGTATGCTTAAATTCCTTGACTTTTGAAAAAAACATGCAGGGCTTGACATGAACCTGTTTATCCACTTGTCCTTCAGACAATGAGAAAATGTTGTGTTGTTTGATGCAAGAAACCACTTTACAAAATAAAATGCATTATTATTCCCATATAGTTATTACAGAGAATCAGACAAATTATCCTACCCCTACCTATTGTCAACTTAGCTATTCAAGCCTGTATCAAAATGCATCACTTACCCTTTGAGACAAAAAAATACACTTTTTACCTGACTAGCTTTTCAAAGATGTCTAGAAATGTACATGTTTTGTGCTCTTGTAGGAAGCAATCACTCCCCCATTGCTGACTACAAAGTATCTATAACTGGGCTAATAACTCACTAACTAGCAACGGTCTGTGTAGAGTTATGGCTGAGTCCTGCATGTCAATGCAATAGAATCCTACTCGGATGCATTCTGCCTACAACAAAATCTCTTGCATAGTTTGTTTTGCATAAGTAGTATTGCATAGTTTGTTTTGTTTTAGTATGTTGCATTGAAAGTGGCTAATATTTTGTTGATTCAATCACAATTCCCACAATTTGATCACAATTCCCTTTTTTGCCTTCAGGTGTACAATTTTTTTTTTTTACTGAATCTATGGCATTATTTAGGATGCTTAAGACAGAAGCTTATACTATACTAAATAACACAAATTATTTGAACAACAGTGCAGAACAGTGTTTTCACATAAAAAAAATCTAAATAGTGTGTCTTTTTAATGGGATTCACCCTCGCGTCCCTGAATGTTCCATAGTTCCACACTCTACCTGCTAAACTACCGGTCAGGTAAAACTTTATAGAAAATCCTAACTAGATTTGTAACTACAGTGTCTAGTAGATGTCGGTGTTTGAAAGCAGCTTGGACTTGAAGAAAGCACTGGAACCACCGCGAAATCAGTGGGATCTCGCATTTTGTAACACACAGTTTGAAAAGGCATGCGATCAAACAAAGCTTTGGATGTCATTGATGACATACCTCTGATAAAGTGACACGCATCGGCACACTGCTTCGAAGTTAGCCTCTTAGCGATTTCAACGCATGCCTTGGAGCTCCAGTATCAAAGTAACATCACTACTAGGAAGTGTATATAGTTTATACCAATAGTGTTATGCAATAACACCTTGTATAGTATTTTTAACTCTAGGAAGTGTATATAGTTTACACCAATGGTGTTATGGAATAACACCTCATATAGTATTTTGAACCAACACATAAAGGTCCTTCTCTTGACAAGATCACTCAGTGTTAAGTTAAGGACATTACAATAGGATTTATAAATCCTTATTGTCACATGCTGTTATGTAAGCAAGTTACATACTTCAGCACTAGTAGTAGATATTCTAAAGTTTTAATTTACATAACCATAGACCACTTAAACTGGTACAACACTTCCACTCATGGGTAGCCAAAAATATGCCCCCACCAAGCCACGCCCCCCCCAATATAATTTCCCAGTGTCCCTTGCCTTTTCAAGTGAATTGTAGAGTTACCCCCATGACTGTATGCGTTAGTGACAGTGACATGATTGTTAAATTCGTTCAGTTTCACTCCTGTGGAATTCACCAAGTGAGATCCTACTGTAGACGCACAGATATTAAAAACAATCCCAAAAAATGTGAACTTCAGTAGAGCATGCTGGGAAATATGATAATGATGGGTGTGGTTTTGAAGGGAATATTTTACTCTCCACAGAGTATAACTGACACAATCACTCTTTCACACACAACACTGGTTATTATTAACAACAACACTGTGGTACTTTTACACCACTGAGTGTTAATTTAACCCCTGAATTAACACTAGAAATGTTACACTGAAAAATCAACACTAGGTAACACTGGACAATTGGCTGTGTAGCCATGAAATGCTTTGAAAGGCTGGTCATGGTTCACATCAAAGCCATCATCACAGACACACTGGACCCACTCCAATTTGCATACTGCCCCAACAGATCCACAGATGATGCAATCTCTATTGCACTCCACACTGCCCTCTCCCACCTGGATAAAAGGAACACCTACGGTGCCTTCGGAAAGTATTCAGACCCTTTGACTTTTTCCACATTTTGTTAGGTTACAGGCTTATTCTAAATTTGATTAAACAGTTTTCCTCCCTCCTCAATCTACACACAATACCCCATAATGACAAAGCAAATTGTGATTTTATATATATTTTTTAAATAAATAAAATACTGAAATATCACATTTTACATAAGTATTCAGACCCTTTACTCAGTACTTTGTTGAAGCACCTTTGGCAGTGATTACAGCCTTGTCTTCTTGGGTATAACACTACAAGCTTGGCACACCTGTATTTGGAGAGTTTCTCCCATTCTTCTCTGCAGATCCTCTCAAGCGCTGTCAGGTTGGATGGGGAGCATCGCTGCACAGCTATTTTCAGGTCTCTCCAGAGATGTTCGATCGGGGTTCAAGTTCTGGCTGTGGCTGTGCCACTCAAGGACATTGAGACTTGTCCCAAAGCCACCCCTGCGATGTCTTGGCTGTGTGCTTAGGGTCGTTGTCCTGTTGGAAGGTGAACCTTCGCCCTAGTCTGAGGTCCTGAGTGCTCTGGAGCAGATTTTCATCAAGGATCTCTGTACTTTGCTCTATTCATCTTCCCTTGATCCTGACTAGTCTCACAGTCCCTGCCGCTGAAAAACATCCCCACAGCATGAAGCTGCCACAACCATGCTTCACTGTAGGGATGGTGCCATGTTTCCTCCAAAAATGACGCTTGGCATTCAGGCCAAAGAGTTCAATCTTGGTTTCATCAGACCAGAGAATCTTGTTTCTCATGGTCTGAGAGTCTTTTTAGGTGCCTTTTGACTCCAAGCAGGCTGTCATGTGTCTTTCTACTGAGGAGTGTCTTCCATCTTGCCACTCTACCACAAAGGCCTGATTGGTGGAGTGCTGCAGAGATGGTTGTCTTTCTGGAAGGTTCTCCCATCTCCACAGAGGAACTCTAGAGCTCTATTAGACTGACCATCGGGTTCTTGGTCACTTCCCTGACCAAGGCCCTTCTCCCCTGATTGCTCAGTTTGGCTGGGCGGCCTGCTCTAGGAAGAGTCTTGGTGGTTCCAAACTTTTTCCATTTAAGAATGATGGAAGCCATTGTGTATTTATTCCCTGTGTCATTATTTTAAAGTTTTTCTCTCTGCATTGTTTGGAAAGGCCCGTAAGTAAGCATGTCACTGTTAGTCTACACCTGTTGTTTACCAAGCATGTGACAATTTTATTTTATTTGATCACTTCACCTGAAATGGGCCACGTTTAGTTTCTAAACTTTGTGTAACGTTGCAGATAGAAATGCCATGAATAGAGCCAACATGGTTCCTTGTTTGTTTTACATTAGGCTACATAGCGTATTCCTGTCTGAACTTTCCAAAACATTGTGTCCTGCTAAAAGCTCCCCCCCCGGGAGAATTCTAGGGCCCAGGCCATATGGGCAGAAAAATCTACTTATGACCCAGTGTCAATCCACAGAGCCTGGTTTTGTTCTTATATGAGGAATATGATGGTGAAGTGTCCTTCACAGTGGTGTTTGAGATCACAAAACGCTATAGAGAAGTACAGACATAATAGAAAGCAGATTAGTGACCGCAACCAGACCACACAGGGAGAGAAATTCTAGTTGTAAACATTTGCTATTTCGACATCAGTCAATTAGAGAATGTTTTCTACATTGACATAGTTTTTAGACATTGCCTAGCTACTGAGGTCCGAGTGAAAGAGAGGCTATTTACCCCCTCATCCCATTGGTTTTTAGGTTATGTCAGTGTGTGTTAGAAACAGGTGGATCCCTAATCTTTTATGTCGGGTATAGACAGAAGGGGGTGTTTTGGAGATCTGTGCTGTGCCCAGAGCTGTAATAGGGACAAGACTGGACTGGTAGGATCAGGCCAGTGTGTGTTCTACTGTGACAGTATGCCACAGGGTGTTTATCTAGAGCAAGCAGCAGTAAGATTGGTCACTGAAATGCACCAACCTGACCACCCTCTCTACAAGTTATTCTACCACAGAGAAGGGAGTCCTGCGAAACCAGAAACAACTGTCCAGCGCAAGGACAAGTACGCTGACAAATTCTACCATAGCCACTGCCATCAGACTTTTTAATAACCAAATGTGACTTTTTAAACTGTTCTTCTAAGCTAGGACCTTTTTAAATTGAATGTAGTATATTTAAGTATTGTCTAAATATGCATTCTGCATATTCAGTCTGCAAGCATGAAAGCATGAATGATATAAATGAAATCACATCTCTCTATGCCAACACCCCCCCCTTCTCCTTCTATCCTTATCCTCATTCTCTGCCTAATAAATCCTCAAAAGTACCTATTTTTTTTTTCTCACACCTTCTGCCTTTCTCTGCTCTCTTTGCCTCTCTCTCTCTCTCTCTCTCTCTCCCTCCATCTACGCTGCCTCTCCATCTGCCTCCGTCTATGCTGCCTATCTCTCTTCTCTGCCTCTATCTGTGTGAAAGTTCAACCCCACGCTCTCAATCCCATTAAAGGCTCCAGGGAGAGATTTATCTGTGTGTGCTACTGTGTGTCTGTGTGCATGTTCATCCATCTATGGGAGAGGGGATAAGTTGAGCCATTTTTTACATTCAGCATCACTACGTCAAGGGAAAGATCTCTAAATATATTTTAGTATGTTGTGTATCCTTGGAAATAATCAGAATTCATGTAAACATAACAGTTTTGAAAACCGCTTGTGCAAAAATATATGGGGTTTAGCATAGGGAATGGGTAAGTTTAGCCGCCTTGGTAAGTGGCTGATGGTGTCCTGTGACAGTGCGTGATTGTGCTGGTAGGGCAACGTTTAATTCATGGAATGGGGGTGTGGTATATTTAAGCAATAACGCACGAGGTGTGGTATATGGCCAATATACCACGGCTAAGGACTGTTCTTATGCACGACGCAACGCAACGAGTGCCTGCACACCGACCTTTGCCGTGGTATATTGGCCATATACCACAAACCCCCAAGGTGCCTTATTGCTATTATAAACAGGTTAAATACAGTGGGGCAAAAAAGTATTTAGTCAGCCACCAATTGTGCAAGTTCTCCAACTTAAAAAGATGAGAGAGGCCTGTAATTTTCATCATAGGTACACTTCAACTATGACAGACGAAATGAGAAAAAGAAATCCAGAAAATCACATTGTAGGATTTTTAATTTATTTATTTGCAAATTATGGTGGAAAATAAGTATTTGGTCA
>QNTS01001762.1:83084-189315 GCA_003317085.1 Hucho hucho
TTGTTACCTGTATAAAAGACACCTGTCCACAGAAGCAATCAATCAATCAGATTCCAAACTCTCCACCATGGCCAAGACCAAAGAGCTCTCCAAGGATGTCAGGGACAAGATTGTAGACCTACACAAGGCTGGAATGGGCTACAAGACCATCGCCAAGCAGCTTGGTGAGATGGTGACAACAGTTGGTGCGATTATTCGCAAATGGAAGAAACACAAAAGAACTGTCAATCTCCCTCGGCCTGGGGCTCCACGCAAGATCTCACCTCGTGGAGTTGCAATGATCATGAGAACGGTGAGGAATCAGCCCAGAACTACACGGGAGGATCTTGTCAATGATCTCAAGGCAGCTGGGACCATAGTCACCAATAAAACAATTGGTAACACACTACGCCGTGAAGGACTGAAATCCTGCAGCGCCCGCAAGGTCCCCCTGCTCAAGAAAGCACATATACATGCCCGTCTGAAGTTTGCCAATGAACATCTGAATGATTCAGAGGACAACTGGGTGAAAGTGTTGTGGTCAGATGAGACCAAAATGGAGCTCTTTGGCATCAACTCAACTCGCCGTGTTTGGAGGAGGAGGAATGCTGCCTATGACCCCAAGAACACCATCCTCACCGTCAAACATGGAGGTGGAAACATTATGCTTTGGGGGTGTTTTTCTGCTAAGGGGACAGGACAACTTCACCACATCAAAGGGACGATGGACGGGGCCATGTACCGTCAAATCTTGGGTGAGAACCTCCTTCCCTCAGCCAGGGCATTGAAAATGGGTCGTGGATGGGTATTCCAGCATGACAATGACCCAAAACACACGGCCAAGGCAACAAAGGAGTGGCTCAAGAAGAAGCACATTAAGGTCCTGGAGTGGCCTAGCCAGTCTCCAGACCTTAATGAGACCTTAATCCCATAGAAAATCTGTGGAGGGAGCTGAAGGTTCGAGCTGCCAAATGTCAGCCTCGAAACCTTAATGACTTGGAGAAGATCTGCAAAGAGGAGTGGGACAAAATCCCTCCTCAGATGTGTGCAAACCTGTTGGCCAACTACAAGAGACGTCTGACCTCTGTGATTGCCAACAAGGGTTTTGCCACCAAGTACTAAGTCATGTTTTGCAGAGGGGTCAAATACTTATTTCCCTCATTAAAATGCAAATAAATTCATAAAAATTTTCACATGCGTTTTTCTGGATTTTTTTTGTTGTTATTCTGTCTCTCATTGTTCAAATAAACCTGCCATTAAAATGATAGACTGATCATTACTTTGTCAGTGGGCAAACGTACAAAATCAGCAGGGGATCAAATACTTTTTTCCTTCACTGTATGGTCTGTTATACCACGGTTGTCAGCCAATCAGCATTCAGGACACAAACCACCCAGTTTATAATGTATATTTTAAATGTATGCCTACATTCAGATACAGTACCAGTCAAAAGTCTTTATTTTTACTATTTTCTACATTGTAGAATAATAGTGAAGACATCAACTATAACTGACATATGGAATCATGTAGTATACAAAAAAGTGTTAAACAAATCCGGTCAGTCAATCTGGAAAATGTCAAGAACTTTTAAAGTTTCTTCAAGTGCAGTCGCAAAAGCCATCAAGCACTATGATGAAACTGGCTCTCATGAGGACCGCCACGGGAAAGGAAAATCCAGAGTTACCTCTGCTGCAGAGGATAAGTTCATTACAGTTACCAGCCTCAGAAAGTGCAGAAAAAATAAATGCTTCAGAGTTCAGGTAACAGACACATCTCAACATCAACTGTTCAGAGAAGACTGTGTGAATCAGGCCTTCATGGTCGAATTGCTGCAAAGAAACCACAACTAAAGGACACCAATAAGAAGAAGAGGCTTGCTTGGGACAAGAAACACAAGCAATGGACATTAGACCGGTGGAAATCTGTCCTTTGGTCTGATGAGTCCGAATGTGAGATTTTTGGTTCCAACTGCTGTGTCTTTGTGAGACGCAGAGTAGGTGAATGGATGATCTCCGCATATGTGGTTCCCACCGTTAAGCATGAAGGAGGAAGGGTGATGGTGTGGGGGTTGCTTTGCTGGTGACACTGTCTGATCTATTTAGAATTCAAGGCACACTTAACCAGCATGGCTACCACAGCATTCTGCAGCGATACGCCATCCCATCTGGTTGGTGCTTAGTCCCACTATTGTTTGTTTTTCAACAGGACAATGGCCCAACACACCTCCAGGCTGTGTAATGGCTATTGGACCAAGAAGGAGAGTGATTGAGTGCTGCATCAGATGACCTGGCATCCAAAATCACCCGACCTCAACCCAATTGAGATGGTTTGGGATGAGTTGGGCCGCAGAGTGAAGGAAAAGCAGCCAACAAGTGCTCAGTATACAGTCGTGGCCAAAAGTTTTGAGAATGACACAAATATTAATTTTCAAAGTCTGCTGCCTCAGTTTGTATGATGGCAATTTGCATATACTCCAGAATGTCATGAAGACTGATCAGATGAATTGCAATTAATTGCAGTCCCTCTTTGCCATGCAAATGAACTGAATCCCCCAAAAACATTTCCACTGCATTTCAGCCCTGCCACAAAAGGATTCTCTCGTTAACACAGGTGTAAGTGTTGACGAGGACAAGGCTGGAGATCACTCTGTCATGCTCGTTGAGTTCGAATAACAGACTGGAAGCTTCAAAAGGAGGGTGGTGCTTGGAATCATTGTTCTTCCTCGGTCAATCATGGTTACCTACAAGGAAACACGTGCCGTCATCATTGCTTTGCACAAAAAGGGCTTCACAGGCAAGGATATTGCTGCCAGTAAGATTGCACCTAAATCAACCATTTATCGGATCATCAAGAACTTCAAGGAGAGGGGTTCAATTGTTGTGAAGAAGGCTTCAGGGTGCCCAAGAAAGTCCAGCAAGCGCCAGGACAGTCTCCTAAAGTTGATTCAGCTGCGGGATCGGAGCACCACCAGTACAGAGCTTGCTCAGGAATGGCAGCAGGCAGGTGTGAGTGCATCTGCACGCACAGTGAAGCAAAGACTTTGAGGATGGCCTGGTGTCAAGAAGGGCAGCAAAGAAGCCACTTCTCTCCAGGAAAAACATCAGGAACAAACTGATATTCTGCAAACGGTACAGGGATTGGACTGCTGAGGACTGGGGTAAAGTCATTTTCTTATGATGAATTCTCTTTCCGGTTGTTTGGGGCACCCGGAAAAAAGCTGGAGAAGACAAGGTGAGCGCTACCATCAGTCCTGTGTCATGCCAACAGTAAAGCATCCTGAGACCATTCATGTGTGAGGTTGCTTCTCAGCCAAGGGAGTGGGCTCACTCACAATTTTGCCTAAGAACACAGCCATGAATAAAGAATGGTACCAACACATCCTCCGAGAGCAACTTCTCCCAACCATCCAGGAACAGTTTGGTGACGAACAATGCCTTTTCCAGCATGAGGGAGCACCTTGCCATAAGGCAAAAGTGATAAGTTTTGTTCCCTGATACACTTAGTTAAGTATTTTGGGTCCATGGCCAGGAAACTCCCCAGACCTTAATCTCATTGAGAACTTGTGGTCAATCCTCAAGACGCGGGTGGACAAACAAAAACACACAAATTCTGACAAACTCCAAGCATTGATAATGCAATAATGGGCTTGCCATCAGTCAGGATGTGGCCCAGAAGGTAATTGACAGCATGCCAGGGCGGATTGCAGAGGTCTTGAAAAAGAAGGGTCAACACTGCAAATATTGACTCTTTGCATCAACTTCATGTAATTGTCAAAAGCCTTTGACACTTATGAAATGCTTGTAATTATACTTCAGTATTCCATAGTAACATCTGACAAAAATATCTAAAGACACTGAAGCAGCAAACTTTGTGGAAATTCATATTTGTGTCATTCTCAAAACTTTTGGCCACGACTGTACTTTCATGCTAGGTTTAGAACCTCATATTGTAGCTTATAAAGACCCCAACTGATGTGTAAAACAATGTACTTTGGTTTAGATACAAACATCATGAAACCTATAAACACAAATTGAATTTGATTTTGTGAAAATCAGTTTGTTGGACTTAACTTGCTTAGCACCTTTTCCATGTGGTTTATTCCTTCAAAGACTCCATGAAATGATTACCTCTTCCTAAATATTTGCTCACATTATTCATTTTGTGTATTGTTTCCTAGAAACAAGGGGTGTCTCAACTTACACACACACACAGGAGAGAGTGGGGGGTGTGTGTGTGTGTGTGTGTCTGTGTGCACGCTCATGTTCATGAATCCATGTTTGTCTGTGTAGGTCCATCCAAATGAGAATGCCTTGGCTTCCTAAAAGCCATAGGCTACACTACAATATGAACACAGGACGAATAACAGAGGGGGCTTGCATTGAATGTATTTTATTACAAACATGCAACATATTATGCTATAAGCCTTTGTCATTTATGAAATGGGCCTATTTCATTTTCTATTGTTGATACTAGTCTAATGATTGACGGACAATAAAGTAATTCTTTGGACTACGTTGATTTAACTGATTACAGGGTGTGCACCAGCATGAAACAATATTAGTTAGGTCAGAGAGAGGCTGATGCCATTGTTTGTATAGGTGTGTGTTTGGTTTGTGTTAAGGCTCGCAATGCAGAGCTGCGTTTTATTGTTAGGGCCCAGGAAAAACTCCTGGTCCTACTGCAGAGCTGTGTCGAAGTGGAGCGTAGAACCAACCATTGCAGTGAATTAAAGGCTGATTTATGCTAGTATCTCCCGACATAAATTGTCGTTGCAACTGTCAGCCCATCCCCTGATCCCATTGTAGATGGAGGAGAGTTGATGAGGTGGTGGTTGTTGTTGTGACAGAGTAATAAGTCACTGATATTTCGCAAGGACCAGGAAGGGCTCTAAAGGCGGTGTCTGTTCTGTCTGTGGGGTGGCTGGATCATTTCTAAAAGCTTGGACTGTAGCCAGTAACTTTCCATTACTGTCTGTGTTGATGCAGGCCACTGTGCATGATAAATACAGAGTTCCCTTGATCATCACAGATTCTTTTTTTACTTTGTTGCTAAAGTTAGATAATCGCGTCCGGGTTCCTGCATGTGATGTGGCTCTCCTACATTAGGCCTGGTATGTGATTATTCCCGAACTAACTTTGATCTGTCTGTTTTTGGCAACTCGGGTAGTAGCACACTTTTGACTGTGCACAGAGGACAGCTTCAGTATTGCAGTTTAACTGAAGTCCAGCCCAGAAAGACAATTCCCATAGACGGCCCCATAGGGCTCCAACGTTCTGTGCCCCTCTTCCTGTGGTTATGGTTCCGAAATTAGCATACAAATTTCAACAACACGATGGTTGTGGTTCCAAACATTGAATTGGTACTTTTAAAATATTTTAAGTTAAGGCCCAGTGCAGTCAAAAACGTGATTTTCCTTTGTTTATATATATATTTTTTGATATTGAGATAAAAACCGCTGCACTGGACCTTTTTAAAAAAACTGATATATGAAGAAAAAAGTCAATGGTACAAGACTGTGTACATACCAGAGTTGGGGGGCAAACAAACGACTCCTCCCATACAGCATGGCGGTCTACCTCAGACATCACATGACCACTGGACTCATTCATTGGAAACCATTGGGCCAAAACACCACGTTGGCTAGATCTATATACTGTAGAACAAGATAAATAATAATAATGAGGAATATAAGCCATGAAGGCAGCTGTCTAAGCCCTGTAGAACTAGATAATGGTTATATTTAAGCAATAAGGCCAGGGGGGGTGTGGTATATTGCCAATGTGGAGTGCCTGGATACAGCCCTTAGCTGTGGTATATTGGCCATATACCACAAACCCCCGAGGTTCCTTATTGCTATTATAAACTGGTTACCAACATAATTAGAACAATAAACAAGTAATTTAGCGTCATACCCAATGTTCCCGCTAAGCTGCGGGGGTGCACAGCTCCCCCAGGACTGCCGTGCAGAAGAAATACCAGCCTGCGCAGAGACGCAGGAGATTGAACTAATTTACACTATCAACGTTTTCTTCTACTGTGAGAATTGTTTGAATCAATGCAACATACCAAAACAAATATAACTATGCAATAATTAGTCTGTGATTTTCTTTTAAGCAGAGTGCATTGGAGAATTCTATTGCAATGACAAGCATGAGCGATCTCGAGTAGATCACTTGTTTTGAGACCAAAGCCGCATGTAGCCAAGTGTGCACATTTGTTCATATTCTTTTCTATTCTTTGCTAGTTAGTGAGTTATTAGCCCAATTATAGCTAATTTCCCTCAGCAACCACCTTTATCTGTCAAGTTTTCATCCAATATGATGTGAATACAATATTGTAAATTATGAAAGTATTGTTGGTAAGATAGGAATGTTATTTTAAGAGTCATAAGAAAACTTCTAATCATATCCTTTGCACATTAAGTAGCCACGCCCGAGTGAGGTCAGACAGCTTGTCAGCATGATGGAACGCCCCTTTTGACCAGGAGTGTATAAAGGCTTGGAAGAGGAATCAATCTTTAGACCAGGAAACGTGATGCGAGAGCTACATGTTTTAAATGGTTGAAACTCTGAACCTCAACACGAGGTGAAGAAATAATCTCCCCTTCCATTAGACCAGAGACATGAAGAGCTGCAGCTCATGTCCGCCGTGGTCCAAATCCTGAATACCAAAACGAGGAAGAGGCGAAGTTGTCTTAGGTTTGCTTTTCTCGATATCTGACTTAAGTGAGACTATCCTACTACGCTCATCACCAATGGGAACCGTCGACATGGCTGGTTATCTTGCAGAGTGAACAATAGAAGACGGGAAAGGGGCGACCCCTTTCGGACAGTCAGCCATACAGCTGGAAGGCCAATAACCTTCCAAAGGAGGGCTGTTCCGACAGAGATACAACTCACACGTAAATGCATTCATGATTTCTTATTCCAAATGGTTGGCGGTTCGTGTGCAAACTATATGATTAACGTTACTGTGAGAATAATTCTGAAATGTCTCCGATAAGTGTGCCTTTCTCTCTCTCCCCCCTCTCCATCTATGTTTGGTCAGTACACATATTTGGTCAGTACACTAGGGACCTTTGTCTCATGTAAAGGGTGTATGTGTATTCTGTTTTATTATTTAGTTAATTAAACCAATTTGTGTAGTACTGAATAATGAGCAAGGCTGGGGTTTTTGCAGATCCAAGAAGGTTACGATTGTTCAGAATGAGTATTTGATTAGAGGTAATGATTAATAAAGGGAAAGGGGGGTACCTAGTCAATTGTACAACTGAATACCTTTAACTGAAATGTGTCTTCCGCCCTTAACCCGACCCTTCTGAATCAGAGATGTGCGGGGGGCTGCCTTAATCGACATCCACGTCTTCGGCGCCGGGGGAACAGTGGGTTAACTGCCTTGCTCAGGAGCAGAATGACAAATTTTTACCATGTTAGCTTAGGAATTTGATCCAGCAACCTTTCGGTTACTGGCCCAACGCTATAACCACTAGGCTACCAGATGACTGTTTATCGTTGAAATAGGTAAAGACCTTATAGAGTTTAATTCAGGAGATGGCAACTCTCTAAACAACCTCTTCCGTGGTGGCCCAAATCCTAATGAGTGAATTGTTAGATGATTAACTTAACTGGGTAACAATTAAGCATAGTACCATCACATCCAGGCTTCACGGTGGGACCCACACATGCAGAGATCATCCGTTCACCTACTCTGCGTCTCACAAAGACACGGCGGTTGGATCCCAAAATCTCAAATTTGGACTCAGACTAAAAGGACAGATTTCCACTGGTCTAATGTCCATTGCTTGTGTTTCTTGGCCCAAGCAATTCTCTTCTTATTGGTGTCCTTTTAGTAGTAGTTTCTTTGCAGCAAGTCGGCCATGAAAGCCTGATTCACGCAGTCTCCTCTGAACAGTTGATGTTGAGATGTGTCTGTTACTTGAACTCTGTGAAGCATTTATTTGGGCTGCAATTTATGAGGCTGTTAACTCTGGGTCTTCCTTTCCTGTGGCGGTCCTCATGAGAGCCAGTTTCATCATAGCGCTTGATGGTTTTTGCGACTGCACTTGAAGAAACTTTAAAAGTTCTTGAAATGTTCCGTATTGACTGACCTTGTCTTAAAGTAATGATGGACTGTCATTTCTCTTATTTGAGCTGTTCTTTCCATAATATGGACTTTGGTATTTTATCAAATAGGGCTATCTTCTGTATACCACCCCTACCTTGTCACAGCACAACTGATTGGCTTAAACACATAAAAATAAATTCCACAAATGAACTTAAGGCACACCTGTTAATTGAAATGCATTCCATGTGACTGCCTCATGAAGCTGGTTGAGAGAATGTCAAGAGTGTGCAAAGCTGTCATCAAGGCAAAGGGTGGTTACTTTGAAGAATCTCAAATGAATGTTGATTTGCTTAACACTTTGTTTTTGGTTACTACATGATTCCATGTGTTATTTCATAGTTGATGTCTTCACTATTATTCTACAATGTAGAAAATCGTAAAAATAAATAAAAACCCTGAAATGAGGTAGGTGTCCAAACTTTTGACTGGTACTGTATTGTTACGAATCCCTTTTACCCCACAGTCTAGGGGGAATGGAATCGAGACCCGCAACATATCTTACGCAAATTATTATTGTGAAAAGGAACAGTGAGAACAGAAAACACAGACAACTTAAATCTACCGTCAAACACAAATGGTTTATTTTAAACTCACGGTAAATGGGGTGTGGGGAAAAGTGGCTGAGCTGGACCCAAGGAAAGAAATAATAGATATTCAAAAACCCTTAAGCTAATCTACCTGCGTCACGAACAGCTAACTAACTAAGTAAATACAGTGGGTGGTCCGCCCAGTTCTAACTAATGTTAGTAACACAGGGTTTCCTACGGGTAATGTATGCCCAAGGGCGTCTTGTCTGGTTATCCCCTTTTCCACCAACAAACAAACAGCAATACAACACCACAGTACAGGCTCACAGTTAATGTGATATGTTGGCATCTAAACAAGAGCAATAGCACACACAAACCAACCAACAGCAACTGGGCTTTAACAAATACCCAAACAGAGATAGAGCTCGGTAGAGACAAAGCATGCCAGCTACAAAACAACGAGAGAGCTTCCAATACAAGTCAGCTACCAAAAACAAGAAGATGGCGCAATACAAATGAGAGCTACACAACCAGAGTGCTACAAAACAAGCAAGAACAAGCTATTGCTACAAAACCAGCCAGCTACTAAAACCAGAGAGAGAGACAACTGACTGGGGTTTTAAACCAAGGGAAAGGGGATGTGATTGGGTAAGGGAAAAGGAGCAGGTGTGTCTTCTGATTGGGACTGATTGGTGATTGATGACTGCTGATGAGTGACACCTGTGACTAGGGCAGAAGGAGAGAAAACAAATACACACACAGGATACCTGTATCCGTAACATGTATATACTAGGCTCTGTCAGAGGAAGGCCCCCAAAAATTGTCCAAGACTCCAGTCATAGACTGTTCTCTCTGCTACCGCACGGCAAACGGTATCGGAGCGCCAAGTCTTTGTCCAAAAGGCTACTACCCCCCCCCAAGCCATAAGACTGCTGAACAATTAATCAAATGGCTACCCAGACTATTTTTACACTGCTGGTACTTGCTGTTTATTATCTATGCATAGTCATTTTACCCCTACAAACATTTACAAATTACCTCAACTAACCTGTACCCCTGCACATTGACCCGGTACTCCCCGTATGTAGCCTCATTATTGTTATTTTATTAAACATTTTTTACTTTAGTTTATTTATTTTCTTAACTGCATTGTTGATTTAAGGCCTTGTAAGTAGGCATTTCACGGTAAGGACTACCTGTTGTTTTCGGCACGTGACAAATAACATTTGATTTTGATTTGAGTTATTCTTAGATGTATTCTTACTACGGGGCCATATTAGATTGGTCTCTTACTGGACTACTAAAATTAATATAATTGGCCTCAACAGGCCCAACAATGGATTTTACTACATTGTAATGGAATGTACGGGGCAGGTTTATAGTCCCATATTGTAATGACGCTCCAGGAGAGTGAGGATCCATTTGCAGTTTTATTACAATCTTGGTCGTACAAACAGGGTCAATCGCCAGCAGACACAACAGTAGGGATAAGGCAAATCGTAATCCAGGTACAGGCATAAGGTCAGGGCAGGCAGCAAGCTTACAAAAATCAGTCCAGTAAAGAATATAGTCCAGGGCAGGCAGCAAAGAATCAATGAGGGGAAAAACAGTCCAGAGTAAATACACGGGTAGACAGACACGGGAGAAAACGCTCAGAAATGATCACCAGGGTTAACAAGACTTCGCAAAGAGAGAGAGTTTGAGAGCACCTAAATAGTCTACTGATGGGAGTCAGGTGCAACGGTAATCAGAGCCAGGTATGTGGGAAATGTAGTTCAAGGGTTTAATACTCAGGAGAGGGTTCCCTCTGGTGGTGAGCAGGAGGAACCGCGGGAGTCTCGTTTGTGACAGAGCCCCCCCCCTGCGAGCGGCTCCTGACGCGAAGAGGCGAATGACGCCGGGGTCTTCCTCGAGGTCGGGGGGCCGGTTTCTCCGGGTGCGTCCTATGGAACTCAGTCATGAGTGCGGGGTCGAGTATGTCCTCTGCATTAACCCAGGATCGCTCTTCCGGTCCGTACCCCTCCCAATCCACCAGATATTGGAGGAGCCTGCCCCGGCGTCTGGAATCGAGTAGATCTCGAACCTGATATGCCTCCTCGCCGTCCACCAAGATGGGTGGGGGGCCCTGATCACTGGTCTGCTCCTCCTCCTCCNTGGAAATAGGGGAGGTTGGAAGCCCATTACACATTGGAATGGAGTTAGACCGGTGGAGGGTTTCTGGAGTGAGTTCTGTGCATACTCCGCCCACATGAGGAATCGACTCCAGTCTGCTTGGTTCTGATGACAGTAGGATCTGAGAAACCGGGTGATCTCCTGATTGAGGCGTTCTGTTTGACCATTAGATTGTGGGTGATATCCTGAAGTGAGGCTAATGTTGATGTTGAGTTGTTGGAAGAATGCTGACCATACTCTGGATGTGAATTGGGGCCCTCGGTCCGACACGATGTCCTCAGGCAGGCCATAGAAGCGAAACACAAGGTTGCACATGAGTTCGGCAGTTTCCAATGCTGTGGGCAGTTTGGGAAGTGGAATCAACCGGCAGGCCTTGGAGAAGCGATCTATGACAGTGAGTATTGTGGTGTTCCCATTGGACTTGGGGAGATCGGTAATAAAGTCTATGGCAAGATGGGACCATGGTCGGTGGGGAACTGGCAGTGGTTGCAGTAGGCCCGATGGTAATTGTCTGAGATGTTTGCTTGTGTTACAGGTGGTGCATTCGTTAATGAATTTTATTGTGTCTGCCCGCAAGGTTGGCCACCAAAAGCTGTTCTGAAGCAGGTGAACAGTGGCAGCGATTCCAGGATGACCGGAGCTGAGTACGGAGTGAACTTGCTGTAGCACTTTCTGACAGAGATCCCGAGGTACAAAAGTTTTGTTAGGGGGGCATTCGGGAGGAGGGGTCTTTTGTGAATTGGCTTGGGTGAGCTCTGTCATGATGTCCCACTGAATAGGGGCCACGATTAATGACTCTGGAAGCAGGGTTTCCTTGGATTCAGTGGGAACTACACCGTCGTGTTGGCGTGATAATGCGTCTGCTTTGGTGTTCTTTGAACCGGGACGATAGGTAACGGTGAAGTCAAATCGTGTAAAGAAGAGAGCCCACCTCGCTTGTCTGGGATTCAGTCTCTTGGCAGATCGCAAGTATTCCAGATTCTTGTGGTCAGTTAGAATCACAAACGGATGTTTAGATCCCTCCAGCCAATGACGCCACTCCTCCATAGCTGCTTTCATGGCCAACAGTTCCCGGTTTCCGACGTCGTAGTTCTGTTCGGCTGGACTAAGTTTGCGGGAATAATAGGCGCACGGATAGAGCTTGAGTGGGGATCCGTGCCGCTGTGAGAGGATGGCTCCAATGCCCGTATTAGAAGCGTCCACCTCAACTGTAAACGGGAGTTCAGGATTAGGGTGGTGGAGGATGGGGGCAGATGTGAAACGTGACTTGAGTTCTGCGAAAGCCTCCTGTGCTGTAGTTGACCAGGTGAGGTGTGGTGCATTTCTCTTAGTCATAGAGGTTAAGGGAGAGGCTACCGAGCTGAAATTCCTGATGAAGCGTCGGTAGAAGTTAGCAAATCCCAAGAAGCGTTGTAACTCCTTTAAGGTTACTGGCAGTGGCCAGTCTAGAACGGCCTTGACCTTCTTCTCGTCCATGGCGACTCCCTCCTGGTTGATGATGTAGCCCAAAAAAGACGTGGAAGTCTGGTGGAATTCGCACTTCTCTGCTTTGGCGTATAACTGGTGATCAATGAGTCGTTGTAATACTGTTCTCACGTGTTGCACGTGTTCCTCATAGGTGTTGGAATAGACGAGAATGTCATCAATGTAAACAATTACCCAACGATTAAGCATGTCCCGAAAGACGTCATTGATGAACGATTGAAATACGGAAGGACTATTGGACAGCCCGAAAGGCATAACCAAATACTCATAGTTCCCAGTGCTGGTAGAAAAGGCTGTCTTCCATTCATCACCGTCCCGGATGCGAATAAGATTGTAGGCGCTGCGGAGGTCCAGTTTGGAGAAATACTTGGCTTTGCGGAGTTGTTCTAGGGCAGCTGGTACCAGCGGTAAAGGATATCGAAACTTGACGGTGATGTCGTTGAGACCCCGGTAGTCGATACAAGGGCGTAGGCCACAGTCTTTGTTAAAAAAAAAGAAGAAGCCAGAGGCTGCAGGTGATGTCGATGTTCTAATGAACCCCTTCGAAAGTTCCTCCTCGATGTAGTTGTTCATGGCTTCTGATTTGGGTTGTGATAGGGGGAAGATTCGGCCCTTAGGTGGTGTTGTACCTGGTAATAGTTCGATGGAACAGTCGCTTGATCGGTGGGGGGGGGAGTTCCATCGCCTTGGTCTTGCTAAAAGCTTCGATGAGGTCAGAGTATTCAATGGGAAGAGTGGGGAAAAGGTCCGGCTCGTCCTTTAGCGTGACGGTCTGAATGGAGAGTGAAGGGCTGCCAGTTAAGCAGTTGGAGTGGCATGACGGGTCCCATTTGATGATACGACCCTCCCTCCATGAGATGAGGGGATTATGTTGACGTAGCCTGGGGAGTCCAAGAATAACCGGGTTATGAGGTGATGTGATGACGTAGAAACAAATTACCTCAGTGTGAAGGGTACCGGTCTGTAGTTGAAGGTCCACGGTGGTGTGCAGGACCCTCCCATCGCCGAGAGGCCGTCCGTCTAGCGCCTCCACTGCCAATTGAGAGTTACAGGAGATTAGTGGGAGTTGTTGTTGTTGGGCAAACTCATGAGACATAAAGTTCCCGGCTGCTCCTGAGTCTAATAGAGCTGATGTGGATATATGATTGCCCTCTAGAGATAATACTATAGGTACTTTGATGCAAGAACTGGAGTGATGTGCTTGAACACAAGGACTCACCGAAGAGGGATTACGAGGAGGTGGTCTTGTGGGGCAAAACGCCCTCAGATGGCCCGGTTGACCACAATAGAGGCAGAGATGTTGACGTATGCGGCGTTCTCGTTCTTCCGGAGTCAGGTGAGTATATCCGAGCTGCATGGGTTCAGTTTGAGACAGAGTGACTGGGTATTGTGTGCTGGTGGGTACCGTTCTGAGTGGACGACGTGAACGAATCAGATTGTCAATCTGAATGGTTAGTTCGATGAATTGATTCAGCGATCTCCCTTCATCTCGGCAGGCCAGTTCGGATTGCAACTCCAAGCTGAGTCCCTTGCGAAAGAGCAGTTTAAGCGTGCTCTCCACCCAGTCGGTTTGAGCTGCTAGAGTGCGAAATGTCAAAGCATATTCTGCTGCGGTATTCCTGCCCTGGCTCAACGCAAGTAGTCGGTCATCAGCTCTCATACCTCCCTCCGGGTGTTCAAATATTTCCCGGAAGCGTTGAAGAAAGGTACCAAACGATGGGAAAGCAGTGCCATCCTCTCTCCAAACCGCCGTCACCCACTCTAACGCCTTGCCAGTGAGGAGTGAGCATACCAAGGAAATCTTGCTGGCATCGGTGACATACATAGCTGGTTGTTGATCAATGAATAATGAACATTGCAGTAGAAATCCCTTACTTTTAGTTGGGTTGCCGTCGAACTTATCAGGGAGAGCCAGACGTGGGTTAACTGTGAGTGACGGTGGTGGAGAAGCGCCCACACTCGCGTTCGGTTGAGGAGGGGCTGGGTTCGTAAGCGACATCTGCAACCTCTGTAGCGTCCTGACGAGTTCCTCTGTTACTGTAGTTAAATGGGTTAGCTGCTGTTGATGAATGGCGAGTTGGTTAGCTTGAGTGGAGATCTCCGTGGACATCTGAACCAGAGCTGCTGGATCGTGTGTTGGCGAAGTCTTCTGTAATGACGTTCCAGGAGAGTGAGGATCCATTTGCAGTTTTATTACAATCTTGGTCGTACAAACAGGGTCAATCGCCAGCAGACACAACAGTAGGGATAAGGCAAATCGTAATCCAGGTACAGGCATAAGGTCAGGGCAGGCAGCAAGCTTACAAAAATCAGTCCAGTAAAGAATATAGTCCAGGGCAGGCAGCAAAGAATCAATGAGGGAAAAACAGTCCAGAGTAAATCCACGGGTAGACAGACACGGGAGAAAACGCTCAGAAATGATCACCAGGGTTAACAAGACTTCGCAAAGAGAGAGAGTTTGAGAGCACCTAAATAGTCTACTGATGGGAGTCAGGTGCAACGGTAATCAGAGCCAGGTATGTGGGAAATGTAGTTCAAGGGTTTAATACTCAGGAGAGGGTTCCCTCTGGTGGTGAGCAGGAGGAACCGCGGGAGTCTCGTTTGTGACACATATAGTCCCATAATGGAAACAGTTAACATTGTTTATCATTTTAATCAGCCCACATCATGACTATTTACATGTGTAAATTCATTTTACATGGTTGAATAATAAGTATTGCAATCAATTCTGACAGCTTTTTGAGCACATTCTTACCACAGTTCTGTGAACATTTTAGCATCTTTACATACCTGGCACACCTGGCTCATTTGGTTGTGTATTCTACACAGGGTTTCCATAAGGCAGTATTAGCTGACTGATAAATAAAATTGGCACTGGCCAATTGTCAGAGGAGGGAAGAAAAAAACATAGCAAAATAGTGCTTTTTAGTCTTAAAATAAAATGTTATTGGTCACATACAGTTGGTTAGCAGATGTTATTGCGAGTGTAGCGAAATGCTTGTGCTTCTAGTTCCGACAGTGCAGCAATATCTAACAAGTAATCTAACAATTTACACAACATCTACCTAATACACACAAATCTAAGTAAAGGGTTGGAATATGAATATGTACAGTTGAAGTCGGAAGTTTACATAGACCTTAGCCAAATACATTTAAACACAGTTTCACAATTCCTGACATTTAATCCTAGTAAAAATTCCCTGTCTTTAGTCAGTTAGGATCACCACTTATTTTAAGAATGTGAAATGTCAGAATAATAGTAGAGAGAATGATTTATTTCAGCTTTTATTTCTTTCATCACATTCCCAGTGGGTCAGAAGTTTACATACACTTAGTATTTGGTAGCATTGCCTTTAAATTGTTTAACTTGGGTCAAATGTTTTGGGTAGCCTTCCACAAGTTCCCCACAATAAGTTGGGTTAATTTTGTCCCATTCCTCCTGACAGAGCTGGTGTAACGGGGTCAGGTTTGTAGGCCTCCTTGCTCGCACACGCTTTGTCAGTTCTGCCCACACATTTTCTATAGGATTGAGGTCAGGGTTTTGTGATGACCACTCCAATACGTTGACTTTGTTGTCCTTAACCTGTTTGGGATCACAGGACCGCTAGTGGTCCACCTACGACAACATCCGGTGAAATGCAGAGTGCCAAATTCAAATTACAAAAATAGTCATATTAAACATTCATGAAAATACAAGTGTTGTACAACATTCAAAATCTTGGTAATCGAACCGCGTTGTCGGATTTACAATAGGCTTTACGGCGAAAGCAGAACATTAGATTATCTGAGTACAGCGCCCCACAACAACATATTATTCAAACCAGCACAGGCATTACAAAATCAAATATAGCAATAAAATAAATCACTTACCTTTTGAAGATCTTCCTCTGTTTGCAATAGCAAGGGTCCCAGCAACACAAAGAATGGTCGTTTTGTTCGATAAAGTCCTTATTTATATCCCAAAAGTCATGGAGTTCTGTAATCCAGTCGTTCAACATGCAGACAAAGAAATCCCAAAAGTACAGGTAAAGTTCGTCCAAACAAGTCAAACGTTTCTAATTAATCCTCAGGTATTCAAATATAAGACGGAGAATAGTCTGTTAACGAAGAGCGCGCACACAGTCACGTGCCCAAAACAGCTGTGTCCGTTTCAACAGCCACTTGGAAGAACTTCTATTTCTTGTTTGTTTTTCAGGAAACAGAAAGCAGGCTTCATCAGTGTGTCACACACCACTTTGCAATGAGCTGGAGGCAGTATGCATTTTGAAAACATATACTTAATTGTTTGAAAGCTGAACGTTTGAATTAATATATATTATGAGGCATGTCTTACCTTGCTTCAAAGTAGCCTAGCCAAAATCAGACCATATCCGTGGTGGCAATTATTTTATATGAACTTTCTTTCTTTGTCCAGTAGCCAAAGGCACAATCCTAGTCATATTAGCAACCCATGCTAGTTGTTGCATATTAGATCTCCCCTTTTTCTAAATGTGATTTAAAAAAATCTAACAGCCCACATGTGCGGTGCGCTTTGACAACTGTGTGTTCCTGCTAATTGCATTATGGAATGAACATTTGCTCGTAACCTACTGCCTTGTGCACATTGCTGCGCTTATAATGTGAAGAAATAATAGTTTAGCAACATTTTAAGCTAAACGTTCTGATCTTTTGCATCACTCATCGCTTTTTAACACTTTTTATGTAGCCTAGGCCTACTGGGTGTATTATTTTGTGATCTATCGTCCCACAACTGTCCCAGAGTCTGTTTGGAATAGGCCAGTTATTTCTTGACAAGCTGACCAATAGAATAGGTAAACTTTTATACTATATGGGATAGTAGATTGACAGGCTAGGGATTTTGCTGTTCGTTACTCATCTTGTTGGCTGAGGAAAAGTAAATGTGGACAGTTATTCTAACGTGTTCAAAGTGTGCATCAATATTATGTAAGAAGGACCGCACATTGTTGCGTCCCCGACTTGCATGTTCTGTTAATATAAATTACCATAATCTAAATGTGATTTCTGTTGTTCTGACAACTGTGAGTGTACGCCCTAATAAGGTTATGCAAATAGGTACATTTCTCAAATGTCCAGTAAATAAAAAATGCTGCCAGGTCAAATGTCTGGCGCCACATTTTCCTAACAGATTTTGCATCACTATGAACATTTTAAAATGTTATTGGGCATACTACAATTATAGTTCAAACCGGTATGGTCATGAGAAACTTATCAAATAAGGCGCCATTGAGTTGTTTGGCGGCCATGTTGGAAAAAGGCTTCTGTGGAGTTAATACGTGAATCTTGTGATGGCCCTGTATCTACAAATCTTTTTAAAGCCCTGTTCTAGCTGTTAGCGTGAAATGTGGTGCCTCTATCACCAAAGTTACAATCCAAAAACATCTGTAAATACATTTCTACATGTAATTCAATGGCTAGGCTTCTAACATTCTATGGTCAATGGCACAATATGGGCTATTTTAAAACAATAGTTGTAGCTGGTGCTTTCAAAGTTGGTTATATTATATATAATTTAAAGTCATTTTATGACCTTTTTCAGAACCACTTGTCAAACAAAGATTACAATTTATAAGGCTTTCCTTTTTTAAGCAATTTACTGGCATACTGTTATGGTCAGCTCATAACTGTTTTGTTTCTCATTCTGTCGTCTGGTGGTCAAAGAAAGAGTGTGAAACCAGTCTGGACAACTCCTCCCTCTTTTCTATCTAACTGACAACTACCCACGAGCCCCCTCTCTTTCCATTTACGGTAACCAGCATCCTCACCCACTGAGCACCAACCGAAACCGGACATCCATGGACGATGAGAGATAGATTACATTTCGTCAGTCTGCCCTAGACTTGATTTCAACGTCCACCGATGTCGTTTTTTTGTTCCAGACTGGCCTTGATTTGGTCCTAACATAGACTTCTATGATTGGTTCAGATTTGGACCGGACCAAATCTTAACCAATCATAGATGGCTATAAGTACAGTACAGTAGAGCAGAGTACAGTTCAGTACAGAGTACAGTAAAACACACTAGAGCAGAGTCCAGTATAATGTATTGTACTGTACTTTAAATCTTGTCCATGTTCTGTTTTAATCTGCACCCGGCACAGCCAGAAGAGTACTGGCCACCCCTCACAGCCTGGTTCCTCTCTAGGTTTCTTCCTAGGTTTTGGCCTTTCTAGGGAGTTTTTCCTAGCCACTGTGCTTTTACACCTGCATTGCTTGCTGTTTGGGGTTTTAGGCTGGGTTTCTGTACAGCACTCTGTGACAACAGCTGATGTAAGAAGGGCTTTATAAATACATTTGATTTGATTTACATTACAATTTTAGATATTTAACAGAGTTTTGGAGATATGAACATCGTCTTGTTACCAAATGTTGCATCTGCACTATGGGGAGCTCCGCCCCATAGTGGTTTACCCCGCTGCCTAATTATGCACACACCTGCAGCCAATAGTAGTACAGGTGTCCCTATATAAGGGGACACTTCACTTCCCCTCAATCAGCCTCCCATTATCTTCAGCGACAGGACTGGACTGAAGAAGCGAGAAGAGAAGAAATCTCAGGACGAACCTGCCGTCGATATCCTGTCTCGATGTCGTCCTTCATGAGCACGCCTTTTCCACCTCCAAAGGCTCTTTTAATAGCTCAGTGTCGCTGCTCCTCTATGGCGGCTTCGGACCCACACAACTTATGTTTCGTGTGCTTGGGTTCAAAGCACGCTAGGGGCGGCCTCACGAATCCCCCGGAATGCCCTAGCTGCACTCTCCTTTCTTTAAAGGAGAGGAAGCAGCGGTGGGCATTTTTCAGGGCGGATACCCCTCTAGAGGACACCATGTCTATGTTAGCCTCAGGTTCTGAGGCGTCAGATGACGACGGCGCCTCTGGAGATGACAAGGATATTGGGAAGTGTCTGGGTTTTTCTCCGGAAAATCCAGTCTACCGACAGAGGCTAAAATGACCCCCCCCCCCCCTCCCTCCCTAGGGAGAGTGAGGGGAATTTCACAACCTTGTGCGAGGAAGAGACGGGCTCTGAATTTTCAGCAGCCCCCTCCTACGCAACGGCTACTGTGCTCTGATTTTACAGGGCTAATTGAGCGGGCTGCGAGTCATCTGGAGATTACACTATCCCCTATTCCCTCTGTTCCGGAAGTGGATATGATGGTGGGTGGCCCTTACTCCAGATCAAGACGGGCGGCTGTGCCTTTGGCACCGACCATGCCCTCGCTCGCTAAATATGTGGAGGGTGCATGGGAGACGCCTTTAACGGCCAAAGCGTCGGCGAAGGCGTACACCCCATTCACCAGAGTGGATGGAAAACGATCAAGAGATCCCTAGGCTCAGGACTCACTAGCTGCGTACCTCGTCCCAGGTTCGAACGCCTGGCCGTCGTCCAAGAAACCAACACTACCTACGACCAAGGACCGACTCACAGCACAGCTGTTGGAGAAGTCCTTCGCTCTAGGTGTACAAGCTGTAGCAGCAGCTAATAATATTGCCATCTTGGCAGCCTCTCTATCCCGTCTTACCATGGGTAGGACTGAGGAGATAGAGGAAGATTTCCGGCGCCATCCTCCATCTCACACAGGCGTCGGCTGTATGTGCGGGGAGATCCATGGCCACTTCAGTGGTCGTGGAGCGACACCACTAGCTGTCTTTGACGGCTATGAAGGAGACAGACAAAACCGCCCTATTGAACGCCTCCATCTCTGACTGTGGTCTCATCGGAACCGCCATCAAAGATGCGGCGGTGCGTTTCTGGAAGCTTGAGAAGGAGAATAAGCCACTGACAGGAGGGTCTAGAGCAGCTTCAATGGACCCGGGTCTACGGCCAGACGGAGAGCCCGCCGAGCAGCTGCACTTGGTGTACCAAGAGCGGGCCCCGCCCCTCCGGCAGCACCAGAGAAGACAGTGGCTCAACCAACAAGGGGTTTTGATTTCGTCGCCCTGGCAGCCGAGAGGCAGTCAGAAGAGACAACGACCATGACGGGACGAGGAGGAGAAGACTGAAGAGAGCGCAGCACTTCTTGTGACAGCGCCCACTGTTCATCCCCCACTCCTGCAAAGGGATGGAGGAGCCAATGTTTCCTTTGTTAATAAAGAATGTGTTCCATCTGACTTTGTCACATGAGAACCATTCCATAACAAAACTCTCTATCTCTCTCTCTCTTCCTCTCACCACTCTGCGTGTAGCACAGCCCACTATGAGTGTGTAGTTGAGCACACACAGAAGGACGTTGTGAGTGGGAATGGCATGAGGAAAGTAAGACGGACGCTCTTAATGAGCTGTCATGCTATACCTCATAAAAACGTGTGAAGTAGCTAAGGGTTTAAAGAGCAGCCTGCGTACACAGCCCCATGTGGGGCCGATAACGCAATCGCTGTTGGACGCCTCAGTTAGTGTAGCTCAGACCCGTGCTGCATTCAGAGGGCTGGAACCACAAGGTTACCAAAGTGTCGGTATAACCGAAATGTCGGCGCCCCCGCTTCTCACAGAACGCGTCGATATTCCCTCCCCCTTTTGAAGGGGCCCCACCCTGGGCTGTCCCACCACTTCAGTGTCGGGGGACAGCGGCAGCTTGGGCCATAGAGGAATACAGGTCCTTCCTACTGTCTGTACCACAGCTTCGCGCTCTACCGCTCTCAGAGCATTATTTAGAGTGGCAGTGAAGCTGGACTCTCTCCTCCTGGCTAAGCCGGAAGCTGGAGAAGGGTTATGCCATCCAATTCCACCAAACCCCTCCCCCGTTTTTGGGTGCATTGAAGACGCCAGAGAAAGTCAATGCTCTTGTGAAAAAGATTACGTAACTTTTGGCGAAGGAGGCGGTCACAGTAGTTCCCCAGGAGCAAAGGAACAGTGGGCTATATTCACCCAACTTCCTAGTGCCAAAAAAGACTGGGGGAATGAGGCCAATATTGGATTTACGCACTCTCAACGAGAGCGTAGCCAAACGGCCCTTCCGAATGCTCTCAACAAAACATCTGCTGGAATGTATCCACAACAATGACTTTTGAAAACTCAGTAAAAAAAGAAACGTCCCTTTTTCTTTCAAAGATAATTCGTAAAAATCCAAATAACTTCACAGATCTTCATTGTAAAGGTTTTAACCCTGTTTCCCATGCTTGAATGAGCCATAAACAATTAATGAACATGCACATGTGGAACGGTCGTTAAGACACTAACAGCTTACAGACAGTGGGATTAAGGTCACAGTTATGAAAACTTAGGACACTAAAGAGGCCTTTCTACTGACTCTGAAAAACACCAAAAGAAAGATGCCCAGGGTCACTGCTCATCTGCGAGAACATGCCTTAGGCATGCTGCAAGGAGGCATGAGGATTGCAGATGTGGCCAGGGCAATAAATTGCAATGTCCGTACTGTGAGACGCCCAAGACAGTGCTACAGGGAGACAGGACGGGCAGCTGATCGTCCTCACAGTGGCAGACCACATGTAACAACACCTGCACAGGATCGGTACATCCGGACATCACACCTGCGGAACAGGTACAGGATGGCAACGACAACTGCCCGAGTTACACCAGGAACGCACAATCCCTCCATCAGTGCTCAAACTGTCCGCAATAGGCTGAGAGAGGCTGGACTGAGGGCTTGTAGGCCTGTTGTAAGGCATGTCCTCACCAGACATCACCAGGAACAATGTCGCCTATGGGCACAAACCCACCGTCGCAGGACCAGACAGGACTGGCAAAAATTGCTCTTCACTGATGAGTCACGGTTTTGTCTCACCAGGGGTGATGGTCGGTTTCATGTTTATCGCCAAAGGAATGAGCGTTACACCGAGGCTTGTACTCTGGAGCGGGATTGATTTGGAGGTGGAGGGTCTGTCATGGTCTGGGGCGATGTGTCGCAGCATCATCGGACTGAGCTTGTTGTCATTGCAGGCAATTTCAACGCCGTGCGCTACAGGGAAGACATCCTCCTCCCTCATGTGGTACCCTTCCTGCAGGCTCATCCTGACATGACCCTCCAACATGACAATGCCACCAGCCATACTGTGCGTGATTTCCTGCAAGACAGGAATGTCAGTGTTCTGCCATGGCCAGTGAAGAGCCCGGATCTCAAGCACGTCTGGGACCTGTTGGATCGGAGGGTGAGGGCCATTCCCCCCTAGAAATGGCCAGGAACTTGCAGGTGCTGTGGTGGAAGAGTGGGGTAACATCTCACAGCAAGAACGGGCAAATCTGGTGCAGTCCATGAGGAGGAGATGCACTGCAGTACTTAGTATCTGGTGTGGCCACCAGCTGCATTGACTGTTACTTCTGATTTTGACCCCCCCCCCCCCCACCCCCCCACATGGAGGAGGCATTGGAACCGTTGCGTCGTCAAGGGAGAAGGCTATTAGCCTACCTAGACAACCTACTGGGTCTGGCCCTGTCAGCAGAGCTGGTGATGGCACACACGACATCTCATTAGTCTGGAGTTCGCTGTGAATTGGGAAAAGAGTGCGCCCTGGCCCAGTCATCGGATTGTCTACCTGGAGCTACAGCTAGACACTGTGACTGAAGGCTCGGATTTCAGATCCTCGACGGGCTGCCCCGTTGCAAGCCCTATGAAGGTTTTAACCGAATCACATGGTGACTGCGCATTCCGTCATGACACTTTTGGGTCTCATGTCGTCTGCCCACTCCATGGTTCCGCTGGGACTTCTGCACATGCGCAGAACACAGCGATGGTTTGCTAAACTACGACTGGACCCAGTGAGGCACCGTCGTCGGTTGTTGGTAGTTCCCCTCTCGCTCAGAGCGGACCTGAACTATTGGAGAGACCCGTGTGTTTTGACGCAAGTGGTCCAATAGGCAGAGTGTCATCCTACATTCCAGTGTATACAAACGCTTGTCTGACTGGATGGGGAGGGACATGTCAGGCTCGGGACGCCACATCAACCTTCTGGAACTGGAGACAGTTCTACTGGTTCTGACCCACTTCACGTCTACCCTACGGGGCCACGACCTGCTGGTCTGGTCGGACAACCGAGCTACAGTAGCCTACATAAATCGCCAAGGGGAGTCAGGTCTCCTGCACTCCACCGGTTGGCGGAGGAATTGTGGCTGTGGGCTCATGAGCACCTTCGCTCGTTGACAGCAGCACACATTCCAGGCTATCAGAATGTCGGAGCAGACCTCATGTCTCGGGGGGGGGGGTCCCCGAGACAACAAGTGGCAGCTGTACCCTGATGTTCTCCAAATATGGGAACGGTTCGGGAGAGCCGAGGTGGACCTTTTTGCATCACGTGTGAATGCACAATGTCCCCTATGGTTTTCTCTACGAGCCCAGGACGAACTGGCACTAGGGATAGATGCTTTTTTATTTGTTTACCTTTATTTAACTAGGCAAGTCAGTTAAGAACAAATTCTTATTTTCAATGACGGCCTAGGAACATTGAGTTAACTGCCTTGTTCAGGGGCAGAATGACAGATTTTTACCCTGTCAGCTCAGGGATTCGATCTTGCAACCTTTCGGTTACTAGTCCAACGCTCTAGGCTACTTTTGCACACCAGTGGCCAGATGTTCTCCTGTACGCATTTCCACCGCTGTCCTGCATTCTCCTACAGCTAACCTGTGTGAGAACAGGAGGGCTGTCAATCATATTGATAGCCCCCGATCGCCCAGGGGCTCCGTGGTCTGCGGAGATGACTCAAATGTTGATTGCGCCATAAACATCGAGAGGACGCAATGTCAGGCGGCAGGCAAGATCGAGCAATTGCCTCTAATCGGCCAGCCACTGAGGGTCTGGCCCCTGAGAGGGACAGGTTAGAGCGCCGTGGGTTATCTGATTCGGTAATCAGAACCATACAGGGTTTGCGTGCCAGTTCCACATCCAGGACGTATGCCAGCAGATGGAATGTGTTTTCACAATGGTGTGCCACAGAGAATGTGGACCGGACCCTGTGTGCTGTCAGGTTGAGAGTATGCTCTCTTTCCTACAGTTCATGTTTGACAAGCAAAGCTTGAGGGTTTTGGCAGAGACACAGTCTCGCGGCGGCTTAGGCCAGCGGCTAGAGCCACGCTGCCCCAGTGGGATTTAACTTTGGTACTCGAGGCACTCTGTAAGACGCCGTTTGAGCCATTGAATCAAATCCCCCTCAAGATGTTGTCTTTGAAGACTGCACTGTTGCTTACCTTGACTACAGCCAAGCGTCTCAGTGATTTGTGTGCTCTTTCGATGAGACCCGACTGCCTTGCCATCAATGGCGACTTGAGCAGAGCGGTGTTACGTCCTAACCCGAAATTTATGCTGAAGGTTATTAAGAGCTCATACAGCTCACAGACCGTTAAACTATGGGTTTTCTTCCCCCCTCTCCATGCGGAGCAGAGCGAGGAGAGACTTCCATCGCTTGTGTCTGGTGCACCCCTTGGCGTGTTACGTGCAGTGCACGGCGATGATTAGGTCATCGCCTGAGCTGTTTGTGTGTCACGGTGCTAGTACACTGGGTAGACCACTTTCGAAACAGCGACTGTCATTGGCTTTGTGAAGGCATTGAGATGGCTTATGAGGCAGCAGGGCGACCAATACCTCAAGGCGTAAGAGCCCACTCCACTCGTGGAGTAGTGATGTCTACGGCCCTTTTCAGAGGAACTGTGGTAGAGGATATTTGTGCAGCGGCGTTGTGGTCGTCACCGTCTCTTTTTATCCGATTCTACCTGTTGGACATGTTGTCTAACTCTTTAGCTCGTTCTCAGTAACTTGAGTTAAGAAGAGATGCGGGACTATTGGGCTGTGTTCCCATTAGGTCTGCTCTTTTTGGCAAAGAGAGACATGTGTGACATGACCTCTGTTTGACTTTGTCAGTACAGTAGGGAATGTCTAGTCCATATTCTGTTATATTATTCACAAATCATTGGCTTTGCCTATGGATTGAGTATGGTGGGTTATACTGAGAAATCAGTGAGTATGTCTTCTAAGTTGGTTCAGCCTGTACTCAGCTTTGCTGAGGTGAAGGCTAGAATTAAGGCGGGAAATGCAGGATGAATGGACAGGGTTTCCATCAGGTCTGCTTTTTCCTATTAGAATGACTACATGACATGACTCCTGGTTGGGGGTGTGGCACAGTAGAGTAATGTATTATATCCTGCTCACAGGTCTATGACTGTGTTTGGACGGAAGGATTAGGGGAAATAGTTTCTGTAACTGGTGTTACAGTACTATTAGACCAATCTTTAGTATTGACAGTTGAGCTCATCTATCTGCTGGTACAGATTAGTATGACTCATATTATGTTTGTCTGCCGACTAGTCATTGGCTATGCCTTTAGACTGAGTAGGGCGGATTAGACCGAGGACGCAGTACATCATGATGCAGTCTGTTTTCACAGTGTGCTGCAGTACTGCGGGATTTGGTCGCAGCCATTGTTGGGCCCAACCTTTCTTTAAGTGTGAAGTGTTAGGCTCGGCAGGGAGTACATTTTGGAGCGTTTCGCTTAAACCACTATGAGCAGAGTTCCCCTATGGGGCGGAGCTCCACGATATAGAACAATAGTTACCGGAGTTGTAACTCCAGTTCTATGAGTTGAGTGGAGCGGAGCCCCATAGGACTTAAGGCCCTGCCGACCCCCAGTCTCACTGAAGATAATTTTTTGAGAGGCTGATTGAGGGAAAGAGTCCCCTTATATAGGGACACCTGTACTCCTATTGGCTGCAGGTGTGTGCATAATTTTCTCTCAGGCTATTTGCTGCCTAGGCAGTGGGGTAAACCACTAGGAGCAGAGCTCCCCTATCGGGTCTCTGCTCGACTCCTAGAACTGGAGTTACAACTCTGGTAACTATCATTCTTCAACACACATTTAGATTATAAAACCAGGTTCCTAGGACTTGTTAAAGTAATATGAAGAGCCTTTGTTGTTCTATCCCTATTCTGAATGACATTGGATGCAGCATATTACTGCAGGTCTATTAGATAGATCTACAGTGCATTCGGAAAGTATTCAGACCCATTCTCTTTTTCCACATGTTACAGCATTATTCTAAAATGGATTAAATAAATAAAAATTATCATCAATCTACACATAATACCCCATAATGACAAAGCGAAAACAGGTTTTTGGAAATGTTTGCTAATTTATAAAAAATAAAAAAACATACCTTATTTACTTAAGTATTCAGATCCTTTGCTGTGAGACTCTAAATTGAGCTCAGGTGCATTCTGTTTCCATTGATTATCCTTGAGATGTTTCTACAACTTGATTGGTGACCACCTGTGGTAAATTCAGAGTTCCTCTGTGGAGATGGGAGAACCTTCCAGAAGGACAACCATCTCTGCAGCACTCCACCAATCAGGCCTTTATGGTAGAGTGGCCAGACGGAAGCCACTCCTCAGTAAAAGGCACATGACAGCCTGCTTGGAGTTTTCCAAAAGGCACCTAAAGACTCTCAGACCATGAGAAACAAGATTCTCTGGTCTGATGAAACCAAGATTGAACTCTTTGGCTTGAATGCCAAGCGTCACATCTGGAGGAAACCTGGCACCATCCCTACGGTGAAGCGTGGTGGCAGCATCATGCTGTGGGGATGTTTTTCAGCGGCAGGGACTGGGAGACTAGTCAGGATCGAGGGAAAGATAAATGGAGTACAGAGATCCTTGATGAAAACCTGCTCCAGAGCGCTCAGGGCCTCAGACTGGGCTGAGGCCAACAGGACAATGACCCTAAGCTCACAGCCAAGACAACGCAGGAGTAGCTTCGAGACAAGTCTCTGAATGTCCTTGAGTGGCCCAGACAGATTCCAAACTTCAACCCAACTGAACATCTCTGGAGAGACCTGAAAATAGCTGTGCAGCGACGCTCCCCATCCAACCTGACTGAGCTTGAGAGGATCTGCAGAGAAGAATGGGAGAAACTCCCCAAATACAGGTGTGCCAAGCTTGTAGCGTCATACCCAAGAATACTTGAGGCTGTAATCACTGCCAAAGGTGCTTCAACAAAGTACAGAGTAAAGGGTCTGAGAAGTTATGTAAATATGATATTTCCAGGGGGGGGGGGGGGTNGTCAAGGGGTCTGAATACTTTCCGAATGCACTGTATGTACAGCTTTAATGAAGAATTCTGAATTTGTTTTTCTGAATTTTTTGCTGCTCAACCAGTACCTAAAACACACAAGGCCCCTTCTGGTTGCCCAAAGTAACTCACACACACACACACACACTAGCATAAGCAAAGACAATACAACATGGAAGAGAATATATTAGCCACAGAAATTGCGACAGAGTTCTCTACGGTCTTGGGCAGTGTTTGTGCTTTGGACAGAGCCCCTGATATCTGTCTTCTGAGCCCCCCCCCCCACACACACTTTTCCTTTCCAGTCTCCTAAACAACAGCAAAAAATGTTTGATTTTATACCTTTTTTGTTGTTATGAACCTACTGCCCTCAAGTCTTGATTATATTTGCGTAAAATATGTCCCATTTAATTATCCATTAAGATGTGGCTAGGGATGTTATGGTGTCCGTATTACCGCCACACCGGTAATCACGAGTCATGACCGCAGTTAAATTCCACGTAACTCAGGTAACTAGGCTTCTCCCAAACTGTGCTCTGATGCCACTGGTGGTCATTAGTAGCCTACCAAACTTGCTAACGGGCTGTCACTAATGGCTGGTACTCAGCGCTCTATTGTCCCTCTAATCACTCTAACATCAATGCAAATTCATTCGAAAATCAAATCAATTTCAACCGCAATATCCTACCTGGCTGGCATGAAAATGAACCTCGGGAAAAGCGTCCTCCATTTGCTATTCAAGCGCATATGGATGACGTCTTTTTTACCCTGCCCCTGTTCCGACAGTGCATGATAATGCATGGCAGGTAGACTAGCACTTAAAAGTGTTGGGCGAGTAACTGAAAGGTTGCTGGTTTGAATACCCATTCCGGCAAGATGAAAAAATCTGCCATTCTGCCCTTGAGCAAGGCAGTTAACTGATAGCAGAATTAACTAATTTGAAGGTGTCCACATACTCTTTTTTTTCACATACTGTTTTCGTCTCTATATACATACATACATACATACATACATACATACATACATACATACATACATACATACATACATACATACATACATAAAAGTATATGGGACCAACAGATTCATATGTATTCCCAGTCATGTGAAATCCATATATTAGGGCCTAATGAATTTATTTAAATTGACTGATTTCCTTATACACTATACATTTAGAAATTGTTGCGTTTATATTTTTGTTCAGTGTAAATTAGCTTTAAAAAAGCAACATTTTCTCTCAGCTCCATGGCAAAATGTGTAGAATTGCAGAAAATTTGCTTTAAGACGCAAATAAGTCTCTCCGCTCCACAGAGAAATATGTAGAATTGCAGGAAACTGGCTTAAAAATGCTAGAATTTATCTACACCGCTAAGATGGGGGCATCTAATAGTTTTCTCTCAAATTCAAAGGGGAGACCATGTCCCCTTTGATCCAGAAAATACTCTTATGATCATTACGGAAATTAAGGTTATCATTACCAAAACGGGCCTAAAAATTATGCGGTAATGAGGTGCCCTTAGCTGATTTACTTACTTAATCCTATTAAATGATCAACGACAGGCTAATAAATATCCTAATGCATGGCTGGCTACTACTGCCTTTATTTATTTCAAACACAGATTTAGATGAATGTAGGCTAATTTGCTTGCCCCATATATTGTTTCACTTTCGATAGGAGCAAAACGTGTCTTTCCCACAACATTTGTACAAAATCAACATTTGTAATTTTATTTTCGAATGATCTGTCGCTCGGTAAACATGCCTGGGCAAGAATAAATAATAATAGCAAGCATGGGCTTGGACCACGAGATAACGACAGACGTCAGCAACGGAATAATTGTATGGACAAAGTAGGCCTACAACACAACGCGAAGTAGACAAACTAAAACAACCATATACCTTCAAAAAAGTCGACAGGAAATAGCTAGATTGACATTTTATGACTAGCTACGGATTCTGATTCGTACACGGTGTTTGGAGAAGGGTAGACATGTACCCTGAGACAAGTGACTGTTTGAGTGTTTGTCTGATGAAATTAGAGCCGAGGGAGAGCGGCTTGTTGTAATCCAATCGTTGCAGCAGGCTCAACCGATACCCCGCCCGTTTCTGTACAGACAGAAGAACTAGCCAATAATTGTTTAGAGCACACAGTGCTTCTTCACTACTGTAGTGAGAGATTCGTGCTGCAAGTGGAAAGTACTTTTTGTTTAAAAAGTACTTTTGTCATTAGCGTATGCAGAAAAGTGTTTTGTCCAAGTACTTTGTACACTCCTAATAATCAGAACCCATGCAGGGAACACGCCATCCCGACTAATGTGTCAGCCTTACCGTTGGGCGATGCTTTTCACCTGTGATTGGTTAAATTCACACGCTGTTCACACCCGTTACACAAGCACGCTGTCACTCAGGCTACAAAAGTCTACCTGTGTACATTGATTGAGCGTCTCAGCTCTATAAAGGCTACTCGTTCAAGGGTGTTTACTATTTTCTACATTGTCGAGTAATGGTGAAGACATCAAAACTATGAAAAACACATATGGAATCATGTAGTAACCAAAGGGTTAAACAAAATATATTTTAGCCACCCTTTGCCTTGATGACAGCTTTGCACACTCTTGGCATTCTCACAACCAGCTGCACCTGGAATGCTTTTCCAACAGTCTTGAAGGAGTTCCCACATATGCTGAGTACTTGCTGGCTGCCTTTCCTTAACTCTGCGGTCCGACTCATCCCAAACCATCTCAATTTGGTTGAGGTCGGGGGACTGTGAAGGCCAGGTCATTTGATGCAGAACTCCATCACTCTCCTTCTTGGTAAAATAGTCCTTACACAGCCTGGAGGTGTGTTGGGTCATTGTCCTGTTGAAAAACAAATGATAGTCCCACTAAGCCCAAACCAGATGGGATGGCGTATCACTGCAGAATGCTGTGGTAGCCATGCTGGTTAAGTGTGCCTTGAATTCTAAATAGATCAGACTGTCACCAGCAAAGCACCCCCACAACATAACACCTCCTCCTCCATGCTTTACGGTGGGAAATATATATGCGGCGATCATCCGTTCACCCACACCGTGTCTCACAAAGACACGGCGGTTGGAACCAAAAATCTCAAATTTGGACTCATCAGACCAAAGGACAAATTTCCACCTGTCTAATGTCCATTGCTCATGTTTCTTGGCCCAAGCAAGTCTCTTCTTATTATTGGTGTCCTTTTAGTAGTGGTTTCTTTGCAGCAATTCGACCATGAAGGCCTTATTCAGACAGGCTCCTCTGAACAGTTGATGTTGAGATGTGTCTGTTACTTGAACTCTGTGAAGCATTTATCTGAGGCTGGTAACTCTAATGACCTTATCCTCTGCAGCAGAGTCTTCCTTTCCTGTGGCAGTCCTCATGAGAGCCAGTTTCATCATAGCGCTTGATGGTTTTTGCGACAGCACGTGAAGAAACTATCAAAGTTCTTGAAATGTTCCGTATTGACTGACCTTCATTTCTTTCAAGTAATGATGGGCTGTAGTTTCTCTTTGCATATTTGAGCTGTTCTTGACATAATATGGACTTGGTCTTTACCAAATAGGGCTATCTTCTGTATACCCCCTACATTATCACAACACAACTGATTGGCTCAAACGCATTAAGGAAAGAAATTCCACAAATGTACTTTTAAGAAGGCACACCGGTTATGCATTCCAGGTGACTACCTCATGAAGCTGGTTGAGGGAATGCCAAGAGTGTGCAAAGCTGTCATCAAGGCAAAGGGTGGCTAAATATAAAATATATTTTGATTTGTTTAACACTTTTTTGGTTCCTACATGATTCCATATGTGTTATTTCATAGTTTTGATGTCTTCACTATTATTCTACAATGTTGAAAACAGTAAAAACATAGAAAAACCCTTGAATGAGTAGGTGTTTTAAAACCTTTGACCGGTTGTGTGTGTGTGTGTGTGATTGAGTGGGTAAACAGCCCCTCCTAGTGTTTTTAGGAAGTCCATAGTTTTACGCTAAGAAATGCCACTAAGATCCCTCTGCTCTGAAAGTGAGTACTGGCAATTTGGGAAAACTGTAGCTACAATATTGCAATATAATTCAACATTCTGTCCATTAGTACAACTTTATCGGCTCGGCCAATAAAACAATGACACACTGGTTAAAAGCTGGTTTTTATCCTATTGCTACAATTAAAAACCCAGACCGACTGTTAGTGGCATAATAAACGTGTTTTAATTAACTTTTAATCGATTCTGATTCAATGACAATTTCTGATTAGGGAAACTCATAATCACCAAGTTCGTCCAGGAAGATAGTGGATAAAGCTGTCCGACAGCTGGAACTAACCTGTTAATCTATGCTATGAATCTGCATGATGTGTTGTTGCAAAATACAGTTGTCGTACTGTGTGTGGTATGTTTACCTTGGATTATTTTCATCCAGGTTATTTTGATGCAGAGGAAGGGAGTTTGTTCTGAACAGTTTGTTCGAATTGCTGAACATTAATGAATTGTACACCTCCCACTCTTCGACCACTGCGTTTATCGTCTGATCCCCATGCAGTGAACACGCCCTCCCGACTAATGTGTCGGCAATACCATTGGACGATGCATTTTCCGTTTTTACCTGTGATTGGTTAAATTCACATCAACATTCACTGCCCATGTACGTTGCATGTGGACAGCAGAAGACGTATTTTTCTCAAACTAGTGTGTTATCTTAACCTTTCCCCTTCATTTTGCCGAGTGCGCCCCTCTTTTTATCATAATGTGCTGTCAGATGCACTGTTCTATTATATTACGATACAGGTACAATAAAACAACACACTGGTTAGAAGCTGTTTTTATCCTATTGCTACCATTCAAATCACATACCGACATTTTGTGGCATAATAAACGTATTTTAATTCACTTTTAATCAACTCTGTTTCAATTACAATTTCTGTGTAGGGAAACGTATCACCAGTGGTGGGAAAAGTACCCAATTGTTGAGTAAAAGTAAAGATACCTTCATAAACAATTACTCAAGTGAAAGTGACCCAGTAAAATACTACTTTGAGTAAGAGTATTTGGGTTTTATTTATTTTTATTTAACCTTTTGTTTAACTAGGACGATGTTGGGCAACTTCCAATCACGGCCGGTTGTGATACAGCCTGGAATCAAACCAGGGTCTGTAGTGATGGCTCTAGCACTGAGATGCAGTGCCTTAGACCGCTGCGCCACTCTGTAGTTTTACATTTACTTAAGTATCTAAAGTAAATTGAATTGCTAAAATATACTTCAGTATCAAAAGTAAAAGTATAAATAATTTCAAATTCCTTATATTAAACAAACCAGACGGCACTATTGTTATGGATAGCCAGGGGCACACTACAACACTCACACCTCATTTACAAACTAACCATTTTGTCTTTGGTAAGTCTGCCAGATCAGAGGCTGTAGGAATGAGCAGGCATGTTCTCTTGATAAGTACAAGAATTGACCCATTTGTCGGTCCTGCCTAAGCATTCAAAATGTAACAAGTACTTTTAGGTGTCAGGGAAAATGTAAGGAGTAAAAAGTACATACTTTTACTCCACTACAGTCCTAAATAAAAATAAAGGTTGACAAAAATATAAACAGTAAAGTACAGATACCCCCAAAAACTACGTATGTAGTACTTTAAAGTATCTTTACTTAAGTACTTTACAGCACTGCTTATCACCCCGTTTGGCCAGGTAGCTGTCCGACTGCTGTTAACTAACGTGAATATATGCCATGAATTAGCATGATGTGTTGTGTTGTTTATCGTCAGATCCCATGCAGTGAACACGCCCTCCTGATCGATGTGTCGGCCTTACCATTGGATGATGCATTTCCTCTTTTCACCTGTGATTGGTTAAATTCACATCAACATTCTCTGCCCATGTGCGTTGCATGCGAACAGCGGAAGACTCGTTTCTTATCTTTCCCCTACTTTAGTTTAGTGCGCCCCTCTTTTTGGCGCAGTGTTCTACGATATTACGGTACATGCACAGTTCGGTTGTTAAATTGTAGCATGGAGTAGCTATATTGTTATAACGTGAATGCGGGAACAAGGCATGTTGAAGTACTTAAAAACAAACGGGCTATGTATAATTTCTCCTAACTCTGACAGTATTTTGAGCATTAATAGTCTTCCTATATAACATGGCATGTTATTATGTTAATGTTGCATTTAAGCCTAGGCCTGGAGACTAAAACAGGGAAGTCATTGACACTGGCATCCCTTTTCAAACCCCATACAATAAATGCAGACCTCACACACAGATGCTCTTTAATGGCAGGTCATTTTCATAGAAACGGAAATAAACGGAATATAGCCTAAATTACAGCGTTTTGCTCAACTTTATTGAATGATCATAAATGTAGCCTACACAAATAAATGCGCTCAGCGTAGTGACATTACGGTAATTATATACGTTTTATGTTCCTTAGCCAATATGATCTCATTCCCTCGCGGCTCTGTTGCTCAAACCAGCTGTCATCAAGTAGATTACCGCGTCTGTCGCTTAAAACGGGACAGGTGCAGCGACCAGGATGACTTCCAACGAATACCATATAATGGCAACATCACCCCGTGAGCTTACTCAGAACCCGCTGAAGAAAATATGGATGCCATGGAAAAACGGGCTCTTTGTACACATTTTACAAAGAAGGGGTAAGTTTCCTTGGTGAAACACCGGCTTGTGCCAACAGCGCATTGGCGCAGCGGAAGGGTATGCTCGATTTGGCCAAATACAGAATATTTTAAACAAAGGTAAATATGTTGTACTTCATCGAAGTTCGAGATTCCCAGGTGTTCAACACAGTGGCTTTGCGCAGCATGACAAGGTCAGGATTTTCTTCAAGGGAGTAGCCTAACATTGAATCATTTCGATTTCCACTTTCAAAAATATTTTTATTTAGGTATTTCCATTTTAAATGTTGTTTATTCATGCCAATATTGCAATTACGCATAGCCTATTAATTGCTAGAGAAATGGCCTATGATATCGAAATGGTATGGAAGCGCTCAGAATTGAATTAGACCAGGCAGATGACACGCACATGACAACGCGCCCGTTAGTCTGTGATCACAAAACCGATCAACCCAACCATGCCGATGTAGAGTACAAGGTTATTTTATTGTTTAACTAAACATTTTAAAGGGAAACTGAACGCTAAAAACAACATCTCTAGTGGAAATTGTGTATGTGGCATCGGTATTAGTCAAACATGTATTCCAGTGGCAAAATTGACTGAAACGTGTAAGTAGGACAACTTTGGTCATAAAGCCAGTATATTCCAAAACAGAGTTTTGTGAGATTCGTGTAACTGAGGTTGTCACAAGGGTTGGTTTGGATTACAATCACGCACTTGCCCATTAAAGTGCCACTAAAGTCCAAAACGCGTGTTGTAGAATATTGGACCATTGGCTTTCATACTTTTCGAATTATCAGCGTAGCTCAATCAAAACTGTCAACACGTTTAAATGGACGCATTGCATTGGTTGGGCATTATGGCTAGGTGCGCATTAAGGCTGTTAGTCCGGTGGATGGTGGTCCCAGCGCTACGTAGCAATGTCACAATGGGATGACAGTCTATAGCGTCTCTATCTGTGGACTCAGACCCTCTTAACTGAATCCTCTGAATTCTATCAGTACCAAACATGTACGGTATGCATTGTTCTAGAATATTGGACCATTGGCATTCATACTTTTCAAATTCTCAGCACAGCTCAAGCAATATCTCCCAACTGTCAATATATTCAAATTAACAGAGTACATGTACTGGAGACATTTTGTTTGGGAATCTTGGGGAGGTAGGCGTGTTCAGGCTGTAGCCTACGTCCCCCACAGATGGTGGTCTCAGAACAGTTTAGCTAGTGTCACAAGGATGCCGGACTATCGCGTCCTAGCATCTGTGGACTAAGATTTACGATTAATGCCTAGGGAGAATTGTCTACGCTCTGATTACGCTCTATCCACTCATAGCAGCAGGACCTGAGACAAACCTGCCCATTACGCAGCACCTCTGATTTATTTACAGTACCAGTCAAAAGTTTGGACACCTACTCATTCAAGGGTTTTTCTTTATTTTTACTATTTTCTAAATTGTAAAATAATAGTGAAGACATCAAAACTATGAAATAACACATATGGAATCATGTAGTAACCAAAAAAAAGTGTTAAAAAAATCCAAATATATTTTAGATTCTTCAAAGTAGCCACCATTTGCCTTTGACAGCTTTGCACTGTTGGCATTCTCTCAACCAGCTTCACCTGGAATGCTTTTCCAACAGTCTTGAAGGTGTTCCCACATATGCTGCGCACTTGTTGGCTGCTTTTCCTTCACTCTGCGGTCCAACTCATCCCAAACCATCTCAATTGGGCTGAGGTCAGGTGATTGTGGAGGCCTGGTCATCTGATGCAACACTCCTTACCTCTCCTTCTTGGTCAAATAGCCCTTATACAGCCTGGAGGTCTGTTGGATCATTGTCCTGTTGAAAAACAAATAATAGTCCCACTAAGTGCAAACCAGATGGGATGGCGTATCACTGCAGAATGCTGTGGTAGCCATGCTGGTTAAGTGTGCCTTGAATTCTAAATAAATCACTGACCGTGTCACCAGCAAAGCACCATCACACCTCCTCCATGCTTCACTGTGGGAACCACACATGCAGAGATCATCCGTTCACCTACTCTGCATCTCACAAAGACACAGCGATTAGAACCAAAAATCTCACATTTGGACTCATCAGACCAAAGGACAGATTTCCACCGGTCTAATGTCCATACTCGTGTTTCTTGGCCCAAGCAAGTCTCTTCTTATTGGTGTCCTTTAGTAGTGGTTTATTGCAGCAATCTGACCATGAAGGCCTGATTTCACGCAGTCTCCTCTGAACAGTTGATGTTGAGATGTCTGTTACTTGAACTTTGTAAAGCATTTATTTGGGCTCCAATCCTAAAAAGGCCAGTTTTATTGCTTCTTTAATCAGCACAACCATTTTCAGCTGTGCTAACATAACTGCAAAAAGGTTTTCTAATGATCAATTAGCTTTTTAAAATGATAAACTTGGATTAGCGAACACAGGAGTGATGGTTGCTGATAATGGGCCTTTGTACGCCTATGTAGATATTCCATTAACCTGTTTGGGCTAGGACCTACGACAACATCTGGTGAAATGCAGAGCGCCAAATTCAAATTACAAAAATAGTAATATTAAACATTCATGAAAATACAAGTGTTGTACAACATTCAAAAGCTTAGAATCTTGGTAATCAAACCGCGTTGTCGGATTTACAATAGGCTTTACGGCGAAAGCAGAACATTTGATTATCTGAGGACAGCGCCCCACAACAACATATTATTCAAACCAGCACAGGCGTCACAAAATCAAATATAGAGATAAAATTAATCACTTACCTTTGAAGATGTTCCTCTGTTTGCAATCCCACGGGTCCCAGGAACACAAAGAATGGTTGTTTTGTTCGATAAAGTCCTTCTTTATATCCCAAAAAGTCAGTTTAGTTGGCGCCATGGAGTTCTGTAATCCAGTCGTTCAACATGCAGACAAAGAAATCCCAAAAGTACAGGTAAAGTTCGTCCAAACAAGTCAAACAATGTTTCTAATTAATCCTCAGGTGTTCAAATATCTAAATAAACAATAATATTTCAGATGGAAAATAGTCTGTTCAATAGGAAAGAAAAATAACGAGGAGCGCGCACGCAGTCACGCGCGCAAAACAGTAGTGTCCGTTTCAACAGCCACTTGAAAGAACTTCTATTTCTTGTTTGTTTTTCAAAAAACAAGCCTGAAACCATGTCTAAAGACTGTTGACATCTAGTGGAAGCCATAGGAACTGCAATCTGGGAGATAATTCTATCTTTAGTCAGTAGCAAGTCAATGGAAAAACTGTGACATCAAAAAAAAACATTTTCCAGATGGAATTTCCTCTGGTTTTCGCCTGCCATATCAGTTCTGTTATACTCAGACATTATTTTAACAGTTTTAGAAACTTCAGAGTGTTTTCTTATATGCATATCCTAGCTTCTGGGCCTGAGTAACAGGCAGTTTACTTTGGGCACTTCATACTGTCCGAACTTCCGAATACTGCCGAATATTTACAACATTAACTGTCTACACTGTATTTCTGATAAATTTTATGTTATTTTAATGGACAATAAAATTGCTTTTCTTTCAAAAATAAGGACATTTCTAAGTGACCCCAAACGTTTTAACGTGTTTGTGTGTATATATTCACTCACTCACACACTTTACACCGACACTCTTACACAAAACCTGCATACAGACACAACACACACTTTCATACTCATCATATACTGCTGCTACTCAGTTATTAATTTTTACTCTTATTATTGTCTATCCTGTTGCCTAGTCACTTTACCCTGCCTTTATGTACATATCTACCTCAAATACCTCTTACCCCTGCACATTGGTCTGGTACTGGTACTTCCTGTATGTAGCTTAATTCTTGTGTATTGTATTCCTCTTGTGTTACTATTTTTATTTGTATTAATATTTTTTAACTCTGCATTGTTGGGAAGGGCTCGTGTGCAAGCATTTCATGGTACAGTCTATACCTGTTGTATTTGGCGCATGTGACAAATACGATTTTGATTTGAATTGAGACTGCTATTTCTTACCGATTCTATACATCTTCTTTCCAAAAACAAATCCTGAGAAATTACGTCAACACATACTGGAGGAGTTACTGGCTAGCTTAGTTAACAAACTAGCTACGTTGGGTCTGGCGCGTATGACCAGAATGACACTTCGAATAACCACCAAAGGCACCCTCCATTTCTGTTTGAAAATTGAGAAAGAGGCGGACCATTTTTCATGGCCAAAGTCTGTCTTTGCTTGAGAAATAGTGCATCAAACACCTTAGCTAGATAAAATTGCGCGACTAAGACCTCCTCGGCAAAAACATCAATTTGATTACTTAATTTATCTTATATTAATTCTGACTATTTTGAGGAAGTGGTAGTGGCTATGTTGTTGCTACGGTGACTCACGGGGAAACAACAATAACTGCCAGCGTATGGTTGGGCGGTAGGGCCGGCAATCATTCAGACTGGTTTGGATTTTTACTTTACCTTCTAAAACGGTATTTAAATCTTTGATTTGTTACAAAGAATAATTCAGTAATGACTCAAACAATTATGTCAGTCTGTTTTTAGGGCAATTTTAAGACTGCTAACAGCTGAGAACCACTAGCTAACTTAATAGCACAAGTCAACAAATTCGGGAAGCTTGCCAAATAGACCCTCGTAAATTGCCGAAAATACGAAGTCAAAGAGGATAATAATTTTTTTCCATAAAGGAAATGTTTTTGTTGTTGAAATAGAAGCATACTAAGATAAGAAGGATAACACAGTGTGTAAATAATAAATTAGTTCAGGAAATGAATACATTTAAAAAAAAAAAAAGTGAATGCTAGAATTGAACAAATCACTATGCAAATGAAAGCCATTGGTTGAGTATCAGAGTTTGATAGTACACAATAGGAATTTGATTGCAATGTTCTACAAATACAACTACTTCACTGTCAGTTTTGTCCTCATTATTAGGAGTTCACAGCGACTCAACAAATCATAGCACAGATTGAAGGGTACAATTCCTGCTTTTACTTCCAGGTATAGGTTGAAGATGAAGGTTAAGATGAGGATTCTAATATGCCATAACTCTTTCTAACTCCGAGTCGCTATTCGCCTCATAAATAAGTAGTTCCCTGAACAACGGCCACCGTGCGGGAAAACAACTGCGCCCATTCAACAGCCTAGATTTAAGTAGTTATTTCTTCTAAACCAAAACAGTTTTGGGGTTCTCATACCCTTACAATGTTGTTTTCATTATTGTTTGAACAGTCGCTAAGATTATACTTGATTGTGATCTTTGCAAAATACCTACTTTGGGTGCAGTAGTTATTTTCTGCTGGTCGAGAGAACTCCCCCATGTTTTCCCCCACGGTGGGAAAATTATGAGATCAGTCTATGGGATCCGCTATGCTAGTTAGCAACGGTGCTGGTCCCATCAATCTGTTTATTTTCGAAAAGCTTCCACATGGAATCATAAGTTGCCCTAACCTTTGGAATCTTCAACCAAGTTATGGGTACACTCATTATGCCATCCATGACTTGAAAGGGGAGGCCCGTTCTATGGATTCTATTTCTTGTCACAGACACATGAAAAAAGTTCAACTTTGACCCTGTCGGTTGTAGCTCGCCATTACCTTGTAAATAATGATCTTTGTTGTGTGTTTATTTTCCTGAATAAAAAGTAAGATGTCAGCTATGCTCTGGTCATTATTTGAACTAGCTAGCTAACAAACTAGTAACAAAACAACATTGTTTAGAAAGATGCTTTTAGTTGCCTGGCGTATGAAATATACAAAATACATTTTTAAACGGATGGGTTTATTGGTGTTAAAATACAGAAATTTGGACCACCAGGCTGCTGATGTCATGCAGCCTGTCGTTTTTGTGTTTATACTTTTTTATAACAATAGAATGTTCATGATGTCACTGCGACAACTGTTGACAGATATGTGGATAGACCAACTGTAAACTCTGCGTGTGCACGGTTAATTGAATATCTGGATATCTGAACGGACGTTAGTATTCATCCACTTTTGTTGGGGGGAAAGCTATTTTAACAATGAATAAATGTCCATTACTCACACGGAATTGACGCGTCGTCACATTTTAGACTAAAATGAAAAGTTAATTGTAATAGTTATTGTTTTTTCCCCAGGGCATCTCATCTCGTTATCGCCATAGTTTAAGCCAGGAAAAATGTTGTTGACGAGTATTTTTCGTCATAGTTGTTGTTGACGAAATTAACACTATTCCATTCTCCTTTTCACTTCATTTATCATCTGCGATGACATCAGAGTGCACCATCAGACCTACTCCTTGAATGGCCTACTCCTTGAAGTTTGCAGGAAAAAATAGATTTTTCTCAATATATTTGTTTGCCCTTAAGTGTGTGTACATTACTGGATTTATACATGGGGATATTGTTCTCAACAATTAGCTGGAGTGTCCCTTTTTAATAGCAACAATCAATACAGTATTGTAGCATAGAAGTAAGGATGGAAAAATAGAGTGATGCCTATATATCATGAGAAGGTGATATTGAACCAATGTACTGTGAGTATACAAAACAAACTGCTCTCTTCATGACATAGACTGACCAGGTGAGAGCTATGATCTCTTGATGTCACTTGTTAAATCCATTTCAGTCAGTGTATGTCAAAGAAGGATTTTTAAACCTTGAGACAATTGAGACATGGATTGTGTATGTGTGCCATTCAGAGGGTGAATGGGCAAGACAAAAATGTAAGTGCCTTTGAATTGGGTATGGTAGTAGGTGCCACCCGTACCGGTTTGAGTGTGTCAAGAGCTGCAATGCTGCTGGGTTTTTCACGGTTAACAGTTTCCTGTGTGTATTAAGAATGATACACCACCCAAAGGACATCCAGCCAACTCACTGTGGAAAGCTTTCGACACTTTGTAGATTCCATACCTCGATGAATTGAGGCTTTTCTGAGGGCTAAAGGGGATGCAACTCAATATTAGGAAGGTGTTCCTGATGTTTTGTACACTCAGTGTATAATTAGCACAAAGAGCCTGTGAGATGAGTTGTAGTAGAAGAAATGTGTTGTACAAGTTAGCAGCGTCCTCCGCTAAGCCACAGCTTCCCCTTGGCTGCAACAGACAGCTCGCTCTCTTTGCTCTACAAGATGGTGTCCGGACGCATATTAAAAACTCTGTGCTGTTTAGCTCATTCCACGTCCAGTTCAACATCCACTCAAGGTCTCCGCTGGCCAGACGTCCAGGTCGCTCACCAGTGTCCGTCCTCATCTTTGTCAATGTTACAACTGCCCCCCCTTTTAAACATAATTTGAGCAAATTAATGCACAGTGAAGGCGACGTTGAGTTATGGAAATGACAGCATAGGAGCGCCTGTTTGTGTATAAGTGTTTGTTTGGACAACCTGTCCATGGCCCAGCAGCATTGAGAAGGGACTAGTAAATGATCAATATGAGCCACTGTATTGTTGCGCTGCAGAATAACAGGTAGCCAACTATCGTCAAAAGTCCAAAACAAACAGTTTGGGAAAACGTACAGATTCACTCCAGAACTTCCATATGTCCCTTCACTGTGGGTTCGGGTCCCAGAACATATTCTCTTTTACAGCAATGACCTGGTGTAGAGTTACAGGGGGGAAGAGAGGGGATGAATGAGCCAATTGGAAGCTGGGGATGGTGGCCTTGATGGTATGAGGGACAGATTGGGAATTTAGCCAGGACACCGGGGTTAACACCCCTACTTTTCCGATAAGTGCCATGGGATCTTTAGTGACCACAGGGAGTCAGGACACCCGTTTTAACGTCCCATCTGAAAGACTGCACCCTACGCGGGGCAATGTCCCTGTCACTACCCTGGGGCATTGGGATCCCCTTTGACCAGAGGGAAGAGTGCTACCTAAAGGCCTTCCAACACCAGTTTCAGCAGCATCTGATCTCCCATCCAGGGACTGACCAGGCTTCGCTTCAAAGGCAAGCCAGCAGTGGGATTCAGGGTGGTATATTGCTGCATAACTGTGTTGCAGCAGAGAGATTTTGTTTGTGGAGGGCAGTGTCGTTATGTGTGGTAGGTAGGCAGCAGATGATTACTCTGCAGTCTTGGTTTGTCTCCCCTCCTGTGGAACTCTGTCTACTTTTCGCTGAGTCAACCAAGGGTTCAGTCAGCCACTGCTTGGGATCTGTAGTATTTTAGGTTTGACTTGTTCCGTGTCCTCACACTAAAAAAAAAACAACACTGTCTCCCTCTGACCTATTCCAGACGCTCGCTTGTGCTGAGCTCGACTCTCTCCCCCTCAGGTGCAACTACTGCAGCTTTCAGAGGTGGTTGTCCCCACTTTGGCTCGTTGTATATTTGGCACAGTAATTTGAAAAATACTAGAACAAAGAACCATGCCAGGCTTGGTGTGATTTCATAGGGCCAGTGGCGGGGATTACAATTCCTTGTTTACTAAGGAGGAGGGATAGCCTGTTAGCAGCCAGAGTTTGTAGTGAAGTTGCCTACTTTTCCCTGTACTTTTTCCTCCCCTTTGAATGGGGCCACAGGTTGTCAAACCAGGCCCGGTTTACCAAAAGCATCTTAAGGCTAAGTTCATCGTTTCAACATTTGTAGGAGCTCGTAATCTAATGCCTGTCTCAGACCACTCGTAGAAAAGCGAAGTACGTCATTAGATGCTTTTTTGCCCTCAGCACTAGGAGCAAGCAGTTGGTCAGCGTTTTATGCTGTGTCACTTTTTGAACTTTTGTTGATAGTTTCAATAAGGCCATTCTGTAGTTGACCACTAAGTTGGTTGTTGTAGGATCATCGGATAGTATGCCTGTGTGCAGTCTGGATCCCTCTTATACCCTGACTACACCACTAAGTTGGTTGTTGTAGGATCATCGGATAGTATGCCTGTGTGCAGTCTGGATCCCTCTTATACCCTGACTACACCACTAAGTTGGTTGTTTGTAGGATCATCGGATAGTATGCCTGTGTGCAGTCTGTGGATCCCTCTTATACCCTGACTACACCGCTCGCATCGCATGCGCGAGCGTTGCTAAATACATTTTGAAATATATGTTATTCAATTATTGCACCCACACTGCTCGCGTGCGTCAACGAGCGTCTGCGTCGCCAAGGGCTAAAATAGAAGTCAGTCCTATTTGTGGCGCATATCGCGCTGCAAGTCCTGCCTCTCCCATCTCCTCATTGGTTTATAGAAGCAGGTACCCACGTGCCATCTCCTCATTGGTTATACCCACGTGGGTGATTGAAAGACGAAATGTGTTGCCGGTCGTTGTGGTAATACTATGAAAGTTTAGATGCCAATCACCATATAGGTTCAAAGAAGAAAAAGCCTGGAAGGAGGGGAGATGACTAGAAACGATTCGGCTGATCGTTTTTATGTGTGGATTAATTGTCTGAGTATAGGACCTTGTGTATTTCAGGTAAAATAACAACTCAATGTTTATATCCCAGGACAAATTAGCTAGCAAGTGCATGCTAGCTAGCTCAATTGCCATACATGTTTAATGCTTTTCGACCTGTCCCCAAATTAATGCAATTGGTTCAGAGTTTGTTTAGATATTTTAACCTGCGTGTCGTGATCGCGTTTGGTGTGGGGGGGACAAAATAAATTTATGCACGATGGCGCACGCGCGCAGCAGGTATGGGTTCCGTGTTAGCGTCAGGTCTATTTACCCTAGTTTAAGTAAATCTGTAAATGTGTGTCACAGCTTCACCAGCTCTTGCAAAGCCGTAGTCTGTTTGACTTGCTCTTTGGTATGGAAGAGAATTATTCTTATTCTTATATATTTTTTTTTTCTCCCCTAGATTCCCTCTGTCAACAACACAATTCATGCCTACTGCTCCTCTCTCCACTCTACATTCTCATTGTTCCTCAGTTGGCTCAAATATGATAGGGGTTTCAATTCCCAATGTGTATGCATGTATCTGTTTGTGTCTGGTTTACCTTCACTCAAATGATCACCCAAGCTAATCCATCCAGTCTACGCCTTAATTAAGGTCTGAGTTGTTCGATTAGATTCTGCATTAATGGGGCAAGGTCCCACTTGATTCAACAATAGACTGTACCTTCCACTGATATTCACAATGTCTGTGTTCATTAAACTTTCTGTCTCTCTCTCTCTTCCTATTTTTCTGTATCCTCTTTCTCTCTCAGTATGTATGACCAACTGTCCCACCCTCATTGTGACGGTGGGCCTCCCAGCCAGAGGGAAGACCTACATCTCCAAGAAGCTGACCCGCTATCTCAACTGGATTGGTGTGCCAACCAAAGGTACTTGGTCAAGCTTTTTCTCTCTCTCACACACGCATAGACACATATACACACAGGGAATAGGGTTTACCCTATAAAATGTTCATCTTGACTAAAAGTATCTATGTGTTGTTTAGAGTTCAATGTGGGTCAGTACAGGAGGGAGTGTGTGAAGATCTACAAGTCTTTTGAGTTTTTCCATCCAGACAATGAAGAGGGGCTGAAGATCAGGAGGTGAGGCTGGAGAAGGGCTGATGGATTGAAAAATTAGGCCTAACCCAACACTCTATTCACTTCTCTCATTACAGGCCAAAGTTACAGGGAATAGGCTCTTTGTTGGGCTCTGCTAGGCAGATACAGTTGAAAGAAAAAAAGAGAAGTAGCTATTTACATGAATATCTACAAAGTACATTTGGACCCAGTTGCTTTATTTTAGCAAAGTTTCAATTCAGTTAATTATCATAGATCTGTACCTACACGGTCTCTTTAAGGAGTTTTTTTTTCGTCTTTCTGATTCTGTTGTGTATGTGTCCACCCACAGGCAGTGTGCACTGACGGCGCTGAATGATGTGCGCCAGTACCTGACTGTGGAGGGGGGCCAGGTGGCGGTGAGTAGAGCAGATCAGGCCCATGGTGACTTGTTTGGTTCATGATCACAGTGTGAATGAGGATGTTGATGAATAGTGGGAAAAGGGTGCACACACCAATAGTTATTTCTTGCTTTGTAATTACATTTACTGAATGTATTTATGTACATGTATTCAAATGCCTTGGCTGTCTTGATTGTTAATTAAAATATACAGGTATGTAATTAATCTAGCCTACTATGCAAAGAAATAACTTGTGTTTTGGCGTGTGCACCCTTTTTCCCACTATTGCTCATCAGTCTACAAGACTTGTTTGGGTAAGCGCAGCAACTCCTATACATGTTTATGCTTGGTGCTGCCGGGACTCCTAACCTGAACGCAATGAGGATGTTGTGACTGACTGGAGTTTGATCTTCCTTACCTCAGGTGTTTGATGCCACTAACACCACCAGGGAGAGGAGATGGACCATCACCAGGTTTGCAGAGCAGAACTGCTTTAAGGTGTGGAACCCCAGGGCCAGGCGTTAGTATCTGTAGTTATTGTCTATTCATTGGCTTCACTACTTTTATTATAGTGTACAGTATATTTCACTGTAATGTATTTTATACCAAATCTTAATTTTCAACCTCCCAGGTGTTCTTTGTGGAGTCTGTGTGTGAAGACCCTGATGTCATTGCGGAGAACATAGTGGTGTGTGATATCTCTGCCTACTTTCAGCACTGTGCGTTTGTCACTGGTTGTATAAAGGATCAGACATTATTAAGCATAATTGCTCATAAAATTCAAGACTTCTGCTTTAATAATTGATATTCCTGTGTGACAGGCCTCCTGATGAATAAGTTGTTCTATCTTTCTGTTGATGTGCCCTGACAAACATTCAGACAAGCAAAATGTTTTTCCTATTTTTCTGTCGACTCATTTCCTCTTACTGTCTGTATTTCCTATCTGTCCGTGCAGCAAGTGAAGCTGGGTAGTCCTGACTACATAGACTGTAATACAGAGGAGGTCATCGAGGACTTCATGAAGAGAATCAAGTGCTACGAGAACTCTTACCAGCCACTGGATGAGGTTCTAGACAGGTGAGCACACAAACACACACACACACACACACACACTAGTGGTTTCAAAATACGCTCTGACAAGATACTGGACAAGTGAGAATGCAAATACACACTCAGCATACAATGGACAAGGTCAGCAGTCTTAACCTCACACTGCTAATGATAGTCACTCCTACTCCATCCCCCACCCCAGGGATCTGTCCTACATTAAGATCATGGACGTGGGCCGGAGATACCTGGTGAACAGGGTGCTGGACCACATCCAGAGCCGCATCGTCTACTACCTAATGAACATCCACATCACACCACGCTCCATTTACTTGTGTCGCCATGGAGAGAGTGACCTCAACGTCAAAGGATGCATCGGAGGAGACTCAGGCCTGTCTGGCAGGGGCAAGGAGGTTTGTTGGTTTGTCCGTCTGTATTTTTGTAATAAAAATGTATATGTAACAATCTTTCTCTCCCTTGCCTGTTGGTCAGTTCTCAAAGTGTCTGGGGAAGTTTATCCAGGAGCAGAACATTAAGGATCTGAAGGTGTGGACCAGCCAGATGAAGAGGACCATTCAGACAGCTGAGGCCGTGGCTGTGCCCTACGAGCAGTGGAAGGCTCTCAACGAGATAGATGCTGTAAGTCTGTGCGTGTGTATGCAACATTTGTTTGTATTTTGGCCTAAAATATGAATTTAATGTGTCTTTTTAATTTCAATGTGATGTCTCCTAAGCCTGCTGTTAAACAACCTTTTTTGTTTTTCGCTGCGTGTGTGTTTTGACTTGGTATTTTGTTTGTATTTATTCTTTCATAGATCTACACTGTATCTATTATGCTCTGAGTCATCCAATGTGATTGGTGGTTCCCACTTCCCATGTCTCCTAACCCTGCTGTTAAACAGCTTGTTGTTTTGCTTTGTCCCCCTCTCCTAGGGTGTGTGTGAAGAGATGATGTATGAGGAGATCCAGGTACATTACCCTGTGGAGTTTTCACTTAGAGACCAGGACAAATACCGCTACCGCTACCCTAAAGGAGAGGTGAGTCCATCACAGCACAAACACTGACTGACAAAGTGTGTGTGTTAACAGGCCTCTGATTGTCCCCTCAGTCCTATGAGGACCTGGTGCAGCGGTTGGAGCCGGTCATCATGGAGCTGGAGAGGCAGGAGAACGTCCTGGTCATCTGTCACCAGGCTGTCATGCGCTGCCTGCTCGCTTACTTCCTGGATAAGAGCGCAGGTACCGTATATCTCTTAAAACCTCTTGGGGAGTGGTGGGGCGCTAGCGCCCCAATCCCGACACTACCAGGTGAAATGCAAGGCGCCAAATTCAAAATCCAAAAGTTGAATTATTAAACATGCACCCATATACAAGTGTTTCATACTCATCAAAAGCTCTGTTTCCTGGCAATATCACAGCGTTGTCAGATTTCAAAAAGGCTTTACGGCGAAAGCACCACATTTGATTGTTTGAGGGTAGCACCTCACATATTTTTCCCATTACCATAAATTCATAAGCCTTCACGGTTCACACAAAACACATTTCACAGCGAAAACAAATCAATTACCTGTTGAAGAACTTCTGCTGATGGCTTCCCAAGTGTCCAACGAAGACAATCCATGGTTCTTTTGTTAGAAAAAGTAATGTATTATATCCTTAAATCTCCATTTGGTTCGCGCGTTATAATCAGAAACTACAGCCTCCANGACTGTTGACATCCAGAGGAAGCGATAGGTACTGCATTCATATGCCCTTTTATGGGCATTTTCATAAGGGAGGGGTTCCAAATGAGGCACTCTGTCAAAATCCAAAAGTTGAATTATTAAACATGCACCCATATACAAGTGTTTCATACTCATCAAAAGCTCTGTTTCCTGGCAATATCACAGCGTTGTCAGATTTCAAAAAGGCTTTACGGCGAAAGCACCACATTTGATTGTTTGAGGGTAGCACCTCACATATTTTTCCCATTACCATAAATTCATAAGCCTTCACGGTTCACACAAAACACATTTCACAGCGAAAAACAAATCAATTACCTGTTGAAGAACTTCTGCTGATGGCTTCTGAAGTGTCCAACGAAGACAATCCATGGTTCTTTTGTTAGAAAAAGTAATGTATTATATCCTTAAATCTACATTTGGTTCGCGTGTTATAATCAGAAACTACAGCCTCCACTCCTCCATTGAAACGTGACGAGAACTCGTTCATCTTATACCTATAAACTTGTCCAAGAACAATCAAAAATCATTTTAAATGTATCCTTAGGAACACTTTTACGTATATTTACTATTATAAATCAACCGGAATATAAACTGAGCGATAAGAACGGAAAAAAACACAGAGCGTGCCTTGTCGGGAGCGCGTGCTCTCTTCTGTTGACATTCAAGGGGACTCTTCCTGTTTTCTCTTCTTCTCTGCTCTAATGCATCCCAAAAAATTCTGAACACTGTCTCGAGACTGTTGACATCCAGAGGAAGCGATAGGTACTGCATTCATATGCCCTTTTATGGGCATTTTCATAAGGGAGGGGTTCCAAATGAGGCACTCTGTCAAAACCACTTTTTCCAGGACAGAAATTCCTCGGGGTTTCGCCTGCCATATCCGTTCTGTTTTACTCACAGACAAATGGTTAACACTTTTAGAAAATTCAGTGTTTCCTATCCAATGGTACTAAATATGTGCATATCCTATTTTCTGGGCCTGAATGGGAGGCATTTTACTTTGGGCACGCCAGGGTCTCCAAAACGGTCACCTCGTGCGCTACTCCCTAAGAAGTTAAAATACCCAACACACCCCAGTATTACAGTTTAATTCCTACTATTCAATAACAAACTGAGCATAGAGGAGAGTGAGTGTTCTGCATGTGCTGTTCATCAGTCAGGATCAGATAAGCATTGGTATATGATTTTAGTAGCTCTAACACAACTCTATTGAATCCATTTAGGCTTTTACAACATTGTTCTGTTTTTGTTCTTCAGAGGAGCTGCCTTACCTGAAGTGCCCTTTGCACACTGTATTGAAGCTGACTCCTGTGGCGTATGGTGAGTACACTATTATCAATAACTGCATGAAAGTGTATTAATAAACACAGCATAGTGGTTTCAATTAGATGTTTTATTCCAGGGGTGAAACTTTCACTGGGGACCTGAATGTTATGTACCTTAGTAGTGTTGATCTGTGTATTAGACCCAGTGTACTGCTGCTGCTCTCTAGTGGTCTGACGAAGGAATGTGTTTTGTTTTGTCTCCCATCCTGTCCATGTAGGCTGTAAAGTAGAGTCTGTCTGGTTGAATGTGGAAGCTGTGAACACCCACAGGGACAGGCCGGAGGTAGGTACCCCAGACAGAAGCACCCTTACTGGGCTTGCACTCTCAAAAGCCTTGTTCACACTGCAGGCCGTAATCCTCAAATAAGTTTTGTTTTTCAAATCCGTTTTGGACTACTGACTGTCCAAACAGCAAGTTACAAGTTACCAAATCAGATTTGTTTGTTTAGACAGCATTCATTTGCTGACAAGGCTAGTTGTCATAGTAATGACTGGTGTGTGTGTGTGTGTGTGTGCTGTGGTGTAGGCTGATAGGAAGCACGAGCACCACTACCAATCACTGAGATGTTATGTAGCATGCTAAGGTGACAACAATGTCTGCCATGGATGTTTCCCAGTTGCTTTGAATGCTCAAAATCATAGTGTAAGAACACTTTTACAGCCTCAAGATAAGAGGATCCAACTTTCAAAACTAGTCCTTTTTGGCTAGCCACAGCAGTCAACTAGCTAGCTAGCTAGCTAGCTAGCTGTTTAACTTTCTAGCACATTCACTAATTTGTATGTAAACAATTAAGAAGCTAGTTTGCTACCATGCGCAAGCAACAAGATATATAAGAATTTGTTCTTAACTGACTTGCCTAGTTAAATAAAAAAATAAATATGCCAAATAATAAACCATTTGAGGGCAAATACATATGTAACCGGATTGTAACCGATGTCAAACCACCTAAGAAGGTGGTTTGGAATGTGTCTTGAAATATCCGATCCCATGTACTTTTTGGCTGTTCAGACTGCAGGTAAAAGAACCGACTCGGATATGCAAATAAATAGGATTTGAGTCACTTCGAACTGCCAATGTGAACACGGCTAAACAGAGAGAGAAAGGCTCAATTAAACTAACCTTATGTGTCCTAGTACTGCCTGCTCTCTCTCTCTCTTTTCATTGTACAGAATGTAGACATTTCACGGATGCCGGAAGAAGCCCTGTTCACAGTCCCCGCCCACCAGTGATGAGTGACAGTGCCCAAAGTTTAGATTCAATCAGTTCTTCCTTAACCCGCGATAACTGACAACTGCATAGCAGATTCATTGCTTTTATTTATGGAATGTCGGAGGTGTAACTGCGTTAGAGCTGTTAAATCAGGAAGCGACTCCCGGCGTTATACCTATTGCGGACATTTCCATTTTATGCGCCGAGTCGCATTATTAATAATCACATGCAGCCTTGTTACAAGTTTGAACACTGGAATGTGTTGTAATATACACCTCGATTAGGCTGATATGAATCCTCATTATTTAGGTTAATGATGTTCAATTTGAGTGTCATTATTTCTATATAGCCTACACTTTCTCGTTCTGAACTTCTAACGTGAGTGGGACGGGGTGTGGCTTCGTGACAGTAACCGCACGAGCAGCCGCTCAGATTCGACAGCTCTAAAGCAGTTCCACCTCCTAAACACCAGCTATGCGGGTGTCAGCTATCACTGGTTAACGCTTGGTCTGATTGAATCCAGGCCCAAGACTCCAAAGTGACATCACTCACCATGGCTACTTCATCTACTCGATCAGCAATCAATGCAAATTGCTATAAAAAAGAAAGAAAATCTTTGCAGCGGAATTTGAAAAGGAGTGCATCCAATCTTTCATTTGACATATTTCTATCTAAAGCGGCAATCAGCAGAGGAAACAATAACGGAGCGTAATCCCCGCCCCGGTTTCGGTAAAAAGCTGAGTGATGGGCTGGAGAAATGTCACAAACTATTCTCAAATTCATAGCTAGAGTTATGGATGCATGGGCTGACAATCCATGATATCAACATTGAGTTTTAACCATGTTTTGAGGCTATATAGGGTTTGTTTACATTTACTTTGTTTAGAAACAAGCTTAGATTTTGGGTTCTGATGGAGGCATTTATAAATATATTCTTCAAGAATCATTCATTTATAAGTTAAAAAATGTATGTAGCGACTGCTGATTTCCCCTTTTAAGGTTCTTTAAAAAAAATACTTGTTTTATCTTGGTTTCTTCACCTGATCTGTGTATTTCCTTCTCAGCAAAATCGGCTGTGTTTAGACAGGCATCCCAATCCTGATCTTTTTTCCACAAATTGGTATTTTGACCAATCATATCAGATCTTTCTCAGAGCTGGTCAAAAAAACAATTAGTGAAAAAAATATCAGAATTAGGCTGCCTGTCTAAATGTAGCCGTCTAGACAACTGGAATCCAGTTCAATGGTGATTCACCCCACTATCGGGGTATGTGTGCCTGCGAGTGTGTTTTTGTATGTGTGTGAGTGTATTATGAACAATGTAAGGACAATCTGATGTGACACCTATTTTATATACATGACATATGGCTTTTAATCAAATTGTAAAGTGTCTGACACTGGCTGCATTTACACAGGCAGCCCAATTCTGAACTTTGTCCACTAATTGGCCTTTTAACCAATCAGATCAACTATTTTGCCAATCATTTGGCAAAGATCAGAATTGGCTGCCTGTGTAAACTAAATGTAATACTCCTTGTTCTTAGTATTTTAGTTTTTGTCCAACCATTTGTCTGTTAACAAGTTAAAAAAACAAATGTTTTATTTGGTGAATTTCCTATTAAACCCAACTATTGCGTTTACCCACTGCAGAAGATGTGATATTTGGAATCGGAGTTTAGGTGGGGACATGTATTGTAGGTAGTATTTTTTTGTATATGTTTGGTATAAAATCAGACATTAAAAAGGTGGTTTTGCACATCTATCAAGGTCATCTTCATCTTGTTAAAATCTAAACTGATTGACAAGTTTACTTTTTTTCATGTTGCATCGGTGATCTGCTATATCTAGAATGGGTTTGGCTCTATTGCTCAATGTCTAAAATGCAGCTGTAGTTTAGCATCTGTGGTATCATGACAAATCAATTTAAATAACTACTAATATCTGTGTAAACGCATAAGAAATGATCACCATAATAATCAGTTGTCAGTAATGCTGTGAATGTCATTAAATCGCTCACTGGTTGTTTATCGTTTTCAGCATGTTCACCATGTCTTGTTTGTTCATTTTGACTTGTTTGTCAACGTGCCAAGAATATGATGCATTCAATGTAAATATCTACATCATCCAAATGGAATAAATCTTTTTGAGTTAAATCTCTTGCTGTAGTCTTCTGCTAAAAAAATGTCTCCTTGAAGTCTTTCATGTAGTTATAGTCAGAGCCATATTTATAGAGTCCTTACTCAAGCCTTGGCCTTAACTGTCCAGTGAAAGTCTCACTTTTAAAAGCACATCTTAACTCATACCCAAATAGTGTTTTTGATTCATCCTATACTTGTATTTGTGGCCAAAACATAAGTGAGAGAAACACTTAAAAAAAAACACCTCAAACTTGTATCTCAAACAGACGGTTTCAAAAATGCTTGCTATCTCCTCAGAGGATGCCGTCATGTTTTTGGCTTGAGAAGTGTCTTTTTTTTTTATTGACCAGTATACGCCCACACCATTTTGTTGTTGGGGTATGCCCACAACATTCAAACAGAAAATATGCTTTTTAAACTAGACCAATGAATCTGATTTTATCTCAATATCAAACCATTTTTGGGTAACAATTAAGTACCTCACTGATTGTTTTCAGTTAAAATGGTAAACTAATAAATATATATAGCTTCTTAGCAAGAGCATGTTCTGAAGCAACACGTCAAATCAAATCATCAAATTTTATTTGTCACATACACATGGTTAGCAGATGTTAATGCGAGTGTAGCGAAATGCTTGTGCAAGATGCAGTAGATGGTATGGAGTACAGTATATACATATGAGATGAGTAATGTAGGATATGTAAACATTATATAAATGGCATCGTTTAAAGTGACACATTTATTTCATCCAATTATAATTATTAAAGTGGCTAGAGATTTGAGTCGATGGCCGCACGGCATAGGCAAGATTCAGTAGATGGTTTAGAGTACAGTATATACATTTGATATAATGTCGGATATGTAAACATTACATACAAAATTGTTTAAAGTGGCTAGTGATACATTTGTTACATCCAATTGCTATTATTTAAAGTGGCTAGAAATTTAAGTCAGTATGTTGGCAGCAGCCACTCAATGTTAGTGATGGCTGTTTAACAAGCACGTTATCGGCATGCCCCCTCGTCTATGTCACCACAGGCCTCCTCCTTGTCCTCGTCCCCCTCTTCCTCTAACTCTGTATGTTCTCTATAGTTATGTACTTGTAAATGTATAAATTGACCAATTTGGCACATTTGGGCAAACTCCTGGCAGACTTGATGCAAAATGTTGTGTAGTGAGGTAATTCTTCACTGGATCATTCTGAAACTTTGCACACACCTGCTGCCATATTGTGGACAAAATCTAAATTACACCTAGGCTCCTATGTTAATGTATGGCCTTTCTCTTGCATTTCAAAGATAATGGAGAAAAAAAATATATAGAAAACATGTTTTTTTGGTTTGTATTATCTTTTACCAGATCTAATGTGTTATATTCTCCTATATTAATTTCTAATTTCCACCAACTTCAAAGTGTTTCCTTTCAAATAGTATCAAGAATATGCATATCCTTGCGTCAGGTTTTGAGTTACAGGCAGTTATATTTGGGTATGTCATTTTAGGCGGGAAAAAAAGGGTCCGATCTTTAAGAGGTTTTAAAAGCAATTTGTAGTTTGTCCACAAAATTGTACCCACATTTCTATAGACCTTTTCAACTGTCAAAACAATAACACGTTTTATATGCACGCACATCCAAGAGGTTCCCCACATCTGGTGCTGCAGCGCGCCATAATTGCATTACAAAATGACAAGTTAGTATTTCGTGATCTAACCAAATAATCAGCATAAAAATTCTAACCTGATGCTACCTGAACCTGATGAGCCATATTAAATATATTTTATGAACCCTACATTAACGACATTTAGCCCCCAAAAAAGCCCCAAAAAGCTCAAAATGATTGTGCCGTTATCCAATACATATGATATAGGCTACTGCACATTACGCATGACGGAAAAACATAAAAGCCCATAGACGTAGCTAGCTATATGCTCTCTTGGGTGTAGTGTTATGCTTTATGTAAAGAATCCAGAGGCGAATATCACTTTGGTTGACTTTAATGAAAGAATAAGTAACATAACACAGGAGACTGTCTTCCCTAGACTTGTTACAACGGATGCACATGGACCAACTAGCCCAATCACCTTTTATATGACATCATGAATATACTTGCACTATAATAAAATAGTTACAATACAAAACATTGGGTAAATAGATTAAACTAGCTCCAGTAGGCTGATCTTTGAGTGTGAACAGTATTACTGTACTGTTTTATACTGTATTATATGGACTGGAATTACGCACATCGTTCAAACCATAACAAAGCAGAAGTGAACATGTGATTCTGGTGCAGCACATGCGGCCTACACAGTTACAAGTAGGCCCATAGGCTAGCAAATTTGATTCATTTTTTTAAATAAAATGGGGCCTATTTGTATAATTAGTAGGCTGACGCATAGATACCTTTCATAATATTTCCCCTAATGTTATTTGTTTACCACTTTCTCTATTGTTGCTTCATTCCTTCCTCATGTTAAACAGTTAAATGAAATCAGTTTTGTTGTCCTTATCTTCATCATTCTAATGACATCCTTGAATAATATAGGACTAGAATTAGATGCAGAAGGCTTTCGCTTCTCTTCACAAAGATTGAAAGAAGAGCAAACACACGATGACCGTAGGCTATAGCAGTTATTTATTCAGACCCATAACCATTCAAACTACCTGTGAGTTCTATTGGCTGTATTTAACATTCAGCAAAAAAGAGCTTGCGTCCCTCTTCGAATAGTCTATTGGTATTGGAAATGCTACAAAAATAATGTTCTATATATGTAATTGTAGTCTAGCTTTTCCTGGGATTCCAAGAGTTAAGGAGAGTTAAAAAAAAAAAAAAAAAAATGTATAATCTTTACAATTAAAGAACAAGGTGACCCCCGGAAACCAGATGGAGATGGGCAAATTAGACACTCATTCGGTCTTTATATTACTGTAGCATAGGCTATGCTGCAGAAAATGTAGACCTACAAGGGAAACATTGACCATGATGAGATGATAGGTCTACATGCATTGTGAACTGCGCTCCATACTGAGATGGGCTGTCTGTCCCCACCCTGAGCGTTGATTCATCATGCAGAGGCCATAGAGAAGCCAGATTTAGACATTGCATGTTATTTAACAGTTCCATTACACGCAACGCTGTTCATATAAATAATGTATTATAATTTACCGGGTTCTCACAGTTATTTATCCCAGGAAAAGGGAGTGGTTTTGGGTGGTATATCCTGGTAAATCTCCGTAACCGGGTTCCAGCCATTCAACCCTAGTACACATTCTGGCGCTGTCACCTCCTGCTGCTAACACAACTATCCATGCAGGCAATGCAGCCCGCTGAAATGCTTCTTTTGGAAATCTATAAAAACATACTTTTTCCAAAATAGATTCATCCCAGGACCATCCCACCCGCAAATACTAAAAAAAAAAAAACGTTGAGAAAACTGGACCAGGGATCTCCAATCCTGTTTCTGGAGAGCTACCTTCCTATAGGTTTTCGCTCCAACTCTAATTTAGCACACCTGATTCTAATAATTAGCTGGTTAGTAAAATGAATCAGGTTAATTAGAACAGGCGGGTAGCTCTCGAGGAACAGGTTCGAGGGCCCTGAACTAGACTAAATAAGCTAGCTAGCTATTGTTTACAAACACACTGGAAGTTCTTTGGGGTTCCATCCTGATCTCGTTCATATGAGGCTATAGTTCACTTCCTCTCATCTTCGGTGGAGTTTAATGGTGATTGGCAGCCAATATGTTGCATTACCGCCCCCAACTGAACTATAGTATAAATTCATTACACTTTGTGATACAAGATGGGAAACGGGAATAAATACATTTTTAATTACCCTACCAACTAACCCTACCCCATTCCACTAATTTGACCCTATCTGCTCCTGCACCATGCCAATGGCCTGGGAGGACGGGGCACCACCACTCAATACACCCTGTAACTATTCTGGAAGTCAAATCTCATATACCCAAATTCAAATCCAACCTCTGCTTTCCTCATTCAACCTCTTCCTCTTTTTTCCCCTTCCATTCCTCCACAGAAATCCACCTTTCTGTGTCCATGTCCCAATATTCCTCCTCTTCTCCCAACTTGCTTGCGGCCTGGTGGCATCCCGATGTAACTCCATCTCATAATTGTCCTGCTCACCTAGGAAACATGTCTTCTCCAGGCACCAACATTTTGAGAGCATAAGCAGTGGCCACACAGAAAAGCCACATGCGTAGATCAACCCTTTGCCAGTAGTCTAGCCACCTCTTCCTTCAAAACATAGAAGTCTACCTCAGCTTTTCGACCGGTGCACTGTAATCTGACAGCCAGCACCTCTCTCGCTGCAAAGCTCCATTCTTGTCCAAGAGAGATTTACATTGTGGGTAGCTGGCTGGCCATCCAGGATCACAACAACTCACTGATTTCTGCCCCATTTAATTGTGTGCATCATTTTTGTGATGTTATCAGTTTACCCATCTATACTATGGGCCCGATTCAGACATAGGAAATGTATGCTTTTCCTACACATTTTGATTTAAGCACGTCTCAGTATTTGGTATTCAGACTTACCTTATGCAGGTGAGCAACAAACTCTTTGGGAGTGGCTCCCTTCTTCTATGATATCATGGCAGTCCGCAAACAATTGTTTAAGTGCATCCCACCACATACTGTATGATCAATCATGATCTGCCCAATTCTGGACTACCATGAAAATAAAAACCAAATAAATCCCTACTAACTTCTACCACGCCCTCCCCACACCCTCCGCGCTACCCCATTAATCATGATCTATATCATGCTGAAACACTCCACCCTTAGGATTGTTCAGCATGTCAACAACCATTTCAACAGTAACATCTGTTACCCTCAATATCTATTTTGCCGTCTCCACAATAACCAGAGTCGTATTGATAACCTTACCATTAAAAGCTATGAAGTCAACTTTACTCATTATCAAAGTATCCTTTGACACCACACATTCATGAGAGCAAGATTTCTGAACAGGCCCCAAACCATGCCAGGACCAGCAGAAACACCCGCCCCGACATTAGGTCCACTTACTACAGGTACATCCATGTAAGCTCCATCATGCCACACTGTAGTTCTACCAATCTGTCTTACATCTGATACATCATGACTAATTCTATATCTCTGAGCCTCTCTCTGCACCTGGCATCCACCAAATGCTGCACTATGTTCCCCCCACAATTACAACACTTAACCTCCACATTGCTCCTACATTCACCATCATCATGTTCCCCTCCACACTTGGCACATATTTTCCTTCCTTTACATTGAACAGCTACATGTCCCATTCTTTGGCATTTAAATCACTGCAAATTTTCTGACATTGAAACTAAGGAATCCTATGTGTACTTTCCCAGGCATAACCTTCTCAAACCTCAGCAGCACTGATAGGCTTTCACTTCTTTGACCCTCTTTCCTACTGATCAACCTTTTTGGCCTCAATCACTCTGCCTCCCTTCACATTTTCTTTAATAGCATCTATGGGCATAGATATTGGGACTCCCCTCAATCTAGCATAAGCACCAGGGACATGACTTTTAATCTTATTCCCATTAAGCTTTTCCATTTTCAGAATCTTCTCTTGCTGAGCCTGGCTACCACATTAACAGTCTACCATTTCTAATGAACTGAGCTAATTTCACTTACCTTTTTCTCTATGGCATTATTTAGTCAGATAGGGTGTAAGTGGTTTCATCAAACCCTATCACTACTCCAACACATCATTACTAAATAAAAAATTAAATAAACTATTTTCGCTTTGTCATTATGGGTTATTGTGTATAGATTGATGAGGATTTTCTTTTTGAATCCATTTTAGAATAAGGCTGTAACGTAACAAAATGTGGAAAAAGGGAAGGGGTCTGAATACTTTCCGAATGCACTGTATATTATTTAGGCTAAGGAATGTATTTATGAATCTACCTACTTAATAAATCTACCTACTTTCCTACACACTCCTCAGTAGTTGGTATTCAAACTTACCTTAAGGGCTTTGCAAGCGTGGTTCCCTTGCATGCTGAATACATTTAATTAAACCGCTGAAAACCCTCCCACTTGCTGGCCAACAGAATTTCTTGTGCCATTTTCATTCAATAGGGTTTTCATTACATTTAACTAAAGCCATACCTATAAATTTGATGTAGCCTTAAATAAAAAAATTTGACAGACTCATTAGAATATATTATTTAGGGATAGGAAAGTATTTATGAATAATAAAAAAACTGGTTTGGAGAGCCTTTACACCCTAAATATATTGGTGAATCAAAAATAGTTTGATTCATCCTGAAAGTACAATAGCTAGTAGCTACCGAAGTTATACAAGCACAGCTAGTAGCTACCGAATGTCATTTTCAGTGAGTGTGGACAAAGTAAACAAATATAAATTGTGTGAGGGATCCTGAGAGTATTCATGTGAGTAGGCAGAGACTAATAGAGAGTGATGGGAAGGATATGTGCTTCAGTAAGGTAGGCATTCATAGCTATGGTTGTCAATTGTACTGCAGAAATGGATCGAAAGTCACATAAAATAGAGATTGTGGTGGCAGCGGCAGAGAAATACTTGGGATTGCAAGGTTTTACTGCAGAACAGTTGCAAGGGGTGTTGAGTGGTAGTGTTCTGTCCTCCCAGACCGTTGGTCTGGAGTAGGATTGGATAGGTTAAATCGTGGAATGGGGTGGTGCACATTTTTTTTTAGAGGGCTAATAGTTGGCAGGGTAATTTTTTCTTTTCCCCAATTTTATAATCTTGTATCACAAAATTTATTTTAAATAAGAATTTAAATGTAACCTTTGTGTTCTTAACTGGCTTGCCTAGTTAAATATTCTTATTTACAATGACGGCCAAACCCCTATGGGACTCCCAATCACGGCCAGTTGTGATACAGCCTGGAATCGAACCAGGGTCAGTAATGACACCTCTTGCACTGAGATGCAGTGCTTTAGACCGCTTCGCATCTCGGGTGCCTAAATGTAGGTAGATGGTGAATGGCCTCACACTCCAGTACAGTAGGTGGCGGTGCATGCACCTTAAATTGGATGCGATACGCCAACACAATCCTAAAGAAGAGAAATTGTGCAAATGAATAAAGTTGTGACGCACGCTTTTCTGAAGGAAGAGCAGCATGTGTACATGGAGCACATAGAAGGGAAACTACAGGGGAAAAAATGGCAGCTGTACAGCTAACTCAGATTATAGTTTTTTTAACTTCTAAAGCACGTCAGCCATTATATCTGATGGCAAACACCTAGTAGTGAATACCATACCACACGTAACTGGCTCAACTGTTCTGGGGAACTACGGTAAGCTTCATAATGTTAAATAATGTGACAGGTGAAATGAAAAAAAGAATAAAGCAATCTGTTTTATTATCTAATCTATTGCACAAGTTGACTGCAGCACAGGAGGTTGGTGGCACCTTAAATCGGGGAGGACGGGCACGTGGTTATGGCTGGAGCAGGAATAAATGGAAAACGTATCATCAAACACATTATGAGCAGACCTCCCCTCAGCAGCCTCCACTGGACTGCATGTATTTACTTAAAGTAACTACAAATATTCAAATGTATTTTAAAACTTCAAAGACATAGTGTTGATGGTATTAAACAATCTTGTGGCATATTCCAAAACACGGTATACCACCAAAGCCAAGCTCCAGGTTTAAACTGCTAAGTATGGCCTGCGTTCCATAATGATTCAAATAGGCTGCCTATCCCAAATTGTTGCACAACGTTAGCCTAATATGATCCATTATCGCTAGCGATCCTCAGGAACAACCACACAAACGTGAGAGGAAAGAAAGGTAAACTAGCACAAAGTGACAGTTCTAAATGTATGTGGGTCTAACTGACGGTGGCTATCAATAGTGGATCATATTTAACACTACAAATTGGAAAAGAAAATAGTGGAAAGCAGTGGAGGCTGCTGATGGGAGGACGGCTCATAATAATGGCTGGAATGGGGTCAATGGAATAACATAATCCACATGGAAACCATGTTTGTCTTCGATACCATTCCATTGACTCCATTACAGCCATTATTATGAGCCATCCTCCTCTCAGCAGCCTCCACTGGTGGAAAGTCCAGGTGTATAATTAAAACATTCTAGAAATCATAAATGGAGCTTTACTGTCATGGCTACAGAAGCCTATAGCTTGGGTCTCAATTACATCCCTGCAAGTTAGAAGACCAGCATTTCATAAACTTCACTGTGGAAAAGGTGATATGCTTCAGTTTTCTGCCAAATGACTGGTTTCACATCTCCAGTGATGAGAAGGTAAAATAGATATAAAATAATTGTCATTTACATTTCCAATCCCCTTATCCACATTAACTAATTTACCTAGCTCTTATTAATAGCTCTTATCAATTTGTAAATTACAGGGCATGGAGAATGGTGTTATTTGTCGGAAAAAGTCATGTTTTTCCACTTGGAACTGACAGGTTACTCGACATTCATTGTTCCTCGCGCATAAAAGGTGGTGGAATTCAAGTCAAAATCAGAATAAGCATATCTGTAAACACACCTCTGCCACACCTCCATTTCTGCAATCTCCATCCCAAACAAATACCTGGTTGGCACATGCATTTCCCCATGCTCAAGTTCAAGGTCAGAATGCGGTAAAAATTAAGTCCCATTTAGGAATTCCCCCTATGTAAATAGTTAATGATTCATTAATATAATAATGTAGTGTAATGTCTTTTTTCCATAAATAACACACCAAAATACAAACAAACAATAAAGGGATTTATTCATCATCACTGCCAGCACTATTATCATCATCACAATCATTTCCATCAACGATAGGGTCTGCTCTGTGTATTAAGACAAACGTGCACCAATTCATTTTTCCTCAGGTTTGGATGTTTGTTGTAACAAAAACATAGCAAAAAATGGTGTGCATATAATATTTATATAAAAAAGTAAAATAAACCGTTTACATTATCAAAAAAAAAAAAAATCTCTGAATTTCCCTGTGCTCATTAATATTGATTAGGGTTTCATTTTAAGGACCCACCCTGATTTAACGCTTTGTTCTAAAAGCAGAAATTAAATGAGGCTGTTAATATTCATTATGTACAAACATCAATATTTTGGAGCACAGGGATACCTTAATGATGTAGGGCCACACCCCATTGGTCTGACGAGTCTTTACTTTTTTCCACTGCGATTGACTGGTCACACCTTTGCCCCTTCTCTCTCTGTCCTGTGATGCGCACCCTCCAAGAAACCATGTTGACAGTTGTGATCAGCGTTAAGGAATGTTTGGGAATTTTCTTAGAACTGCGTAAGTCAAAAACATGGATGTCAGGTCAAATGAAAACGTCTAGGTGAAAAGACAGAAAGTGAAAAAGACAGACAGGACTCACGTTTTTGAGGAACTCCTCAGCGACGATACGGGCCCTGGCGTTGACAGACAGCTTCATCTCACTGATCTCCTTGTCGATCTCTTCCATGAAGTGGATGACGAAGTCCACCAGCTTGTGCTTGTACATCTGCTCTGTGTGGAAGTTGGTGATGAGGAAACTGATGTCATAGCCCTGCGGACAAATGAAGGAGAGGGGGAATGATGAGTAAACACTGAGACCGTTTTGGTCTTTGCACTGCCAATTGTTTTCTATGTAAATATTTGATTTGAAAGTGTGAAAATATGACCGCTTGAGTTCTCTAAGAGGGGAACAAACATTCTCTTAATGTTTCAACTCAAACTGTTGGTTGCACCACCAGTCCCTCTCATTTCTCACCTCCACTGGTTTCCTCCTCAGGATGAAGAAGTTCTCTGCTCTCATCATCATGAAGCGCATGAACTTATGGCACAGGATCTTCTCAATCTCATCTGCCTTCAGGGACACACAGCAGTCAGACTTAGCACCCACCAATCACAGGCTACAGCTCTAAAAGCCAGCAATCATACACCAGGTAGTAAAAAACAACTAATCACAGTATACATTTCATGTCTATGACAAACCAGCACACAATCCTCCTCACATAACAGCGAAAAAAAGGGTACAGCTGAGCTTACATCTCTTAACTTCTGTTAGGGTCATGACAACGACGGAGGAAAATATAGGTGTTCCCTAAATATGAATAAGGCACGAAAGTCACCAAAATCAAGCCTGTCAACTGCACAGAAGGACAAGTTAAACACGTTGGAATAAGTAGTCTCACTGACCTGCTTGACAGCGATGCTGACTCGGACTGAGTTGATGGAGCCCTCGATAAGAACCTTCTCCTTGTCATTACGACTGATGATGACTGGCTGCAGCAGCAGCTCTTTACTGCTCCTGAAAGGGATAGCATTCACATGGTCAAACACCCGAAAACACACACTATCCCGCACACAGACAGACACACAGGGACTCACCGGACCTCCACCTCTGGCTTGTTGTGGCGCTCCACCACCTGAGAGGAGAAGTTCTCCAGACAGAGAGCGGCCTGCAGCGTGGCACGCACGGCGTTGAGGTACGGGCGCAGAGTCGCTGTCTGAGGGAGAGAGAGAGGAGAAAGCAAAGTTAGAAGATGAGAGAGGGAATATCTCCCATACACTCCGCCAAATACCCCTACCACGCTTTACTTAGCTACTATAACGAATAGGCCCATTCCCTAAATCCTATTTTAAATCCAAGAGGGGGAGTGAACTGGACCGCAGCCTCTGCCTCTCTTACCACCAAATACCGCCTCCCTCCACCCTACTATCCTCCAAAACTATTTGCCAAAAGGCCCTTACCCTTATTCCTACACCCCCACCTCTCCTTACAAACTGAGGGCAAAAGTACTGTCAGGCATGCAGGCCTAGACCTGCAGCTAAAATTCTTGGCATACTGTGTCTTCCATAGCAATGGCTCATGGTTGGGCTGACAACACACAGCTCAGCAGTGCGTATTTGATACTGCGGTTTCTAACAGCTCAACACGGATTTCACCACCACAGAAACTCAAACACAGTCAGTAAAAGATAAAATAGGCCTAACAACCCAAATGCAAAACAATAATGTTGACTGCGGAACATTAGTGAAATCACCATTAAATTGATACATCCAGGAGTCCCTCAAATGGAAGAGGAAGTATATTGACCACATGAGTATAGTGCAGTCGGAAAGTATTCAGAACCCTTTTTCTTTTTAACTAAGCAAGTTCCCCCTTTAATTTTTCCACATTCTGTTTGATTACAGCCTTATTCTAAAATAGATGAAATAGTTTTTCCCCCTCAATCTACACACAATACCCCATAATGACAAAGCAAAAACAGGTTTTTAGAAATGTTTGCTATGTTTTACATTGAATAATGCCTATAATAGATAAGGATGGTGTGTACACATTGGCTCTGGCCTAAGGCCAGTAGAGTGCACTGCCACTACATACATTTTCAGAATGACAATATCTAGCTACTTCAATCCAGTCTGCATCTGATTTGTGCAGAGAAAACATTTGATTTTAAATGTTATTTGTCACAATGCACTGCATACAACAGGTGCAGACCTTACCTTGATCCTTACTCATAAGCCCTTAACCAACAATGCAGGTTTTTTTTAAAGTAAGAAAATATTTGCAAAAAAATTTGGCGGGATAAACTAAAAAGTCAAATAAAGTAACACAAAATAACAAGGTTTATATACAGGGGGTACCGGTACTGAGTCAACGTGTGGGGGTACAGGTTAGTCGAGGTAATTGAGGTAATATGTACATGTAGGTAGCGCTAAAGTGACTATGCATAGATAATAAACAGCGAGTAGCAGCTGCGTAAAAAAAGAGGGTCAATGCAAATAGTCTGGGTAGCCATTTGATTAACTGTCAGCAGTCTTATGGCTTGGGGGGTAGAAGCTGTTAAGGAGCCTTTTGGACCTAGACTTGGCGCTCCGGTACTGCGCGGTAACAGAGCGAACAGTCTATGACTTGGCTGGCTAGTCTGACAATTTTTAGGGCCTTCCTTTGACACCGCCAGATATAGAGGTCCTGGATGACAAGAAGATTGGCCCCAGTGAAGTACTGGGCTGTACACACTACCCTCTGTAGCACCTTGCGTGGGATGCCAAGCAGTTACCATACCAAGTGGTGATGCAACCAGTCAGGATGCTCTCGATGGTGCAGCTGTAGAACTTTTTGAGAATCTGAGGACCCATGCCAAATTATTTCAGTCTCCTGAGGGGGAATAGGTGTTGTCGTGCCCTCTTCACGACTGTCTTGGTGTGTTTGGACCATGATAGTTTGTTGGTGATGTGGACACCAAGGAACTTGAAGCACTCGACCTGCTCCACTACAGCCCCGTCGATGTTAATGGGGGTGGAAATTTCAGTGGGCAAGTCTTATTGCAACCCTATGCGTGTGAAGTGCAATTAAGAGAAATCTAGACTTTGGACCTACCTACTGCAAAGCAAAACAATTCAGGCAAGATGCAGATGCATAGCTACCTAGGTGGTAAGGACAAATGAAAGGAAACGTTGAGACAGGTTCCTGCATACCTCTTAAATACCTAGGCTGCTGCCTGATTAGAGATGTATTCTAACTAGTTAGTCTCTTCTACCATCTTGGCTTAGATATATTTTCAATGTGGCATGGGGATCTTTACTCATGTCAATCATTTTTTATATACCAGGTTGATAGATGACGTGAAAGAACAGACATGAGCTCCCTGCTTCACCATTACAGATAGCAAGCTAATAGTTACCAGAAAATGTTTATATTTATGCATACATTTGAAAGGATACTTTCGTTTACAGTATTTGGCACTAACTTCCAAACTAGCAAACTAACCTTGTATCTAGATACATCACCGGCTAAAAACAGATTCTCACTTTTGGGTGGGGATGCTAACTGACGTTAGCTAAGCTAGCTAGCCACCAATCCAAATCTAGCAATAAACATACACATTAACGCAAGCAAGGCTCGACATACTGCTCATCGTATGACTGATGTTGAAACAATGTCGAAATGTCTTTATTTTCATAGTAAAAATGATAGCTACATTCTCTTACCATTTCTCTCTATCCGCTGGGGGAAGACGGAAGTACACTTACCAAGGCTCTTCCGTGACCCTCTGCGTTCACTGGAACATACTATGTACAACACTTCATAGGGGAGCCTATATCGTTAAAACAAAGATTTTTCTATACAATTAATTGTTTGAATGTAGCAGACAAACATTTAATACTTGTATTTTATTTTCAAAAGTAATTGTTGGTGGCTTTCATTATTTGGTTACACAATTTCCCAATTTACATAGGATGAGAACATTTTGATAATATAATTCACAAGTAGCAAAATGTTCATATAAAAGAGAATTCTGACTTATTTTGGGTTCTCTCGTTCTTCATATGAGAACAGTACTCAATCTAGAAATGGTTAAACTGAATGCAAAGGATTTTGTATCATTATTCTTTTCAATCTAAAACGTGTCTGACTGGTGTTTTCTTCCTTATAAGGTAAAAGGATCTCTCCACTATTTTGCCAATGGGGGGGAGGTTACAAAGGTCTGTTTCCATAATCTTAGTGGGTTTTATGGTACAATAATCTGATTCTGTATTATTATCGATTTAATTTTGTGATTCTAAAAGAGCTGCAGTGTGCAAGCTTCTGCTCCAGAGACAGATTCTGTCCCATTAGATATTTGCATTTGTTGAGTGTGTAGGCCCCATGTGTAAATTGCCTAAACTACATATGATCTTGAAAACGATTGTACCGTTACACACTTAAATTGCCCTGTTGTGTAATTAGCTCATACCCTCAAGCCACCACTAAAGGCATGTCATGTGAACTGACAACAGAAGAGAATGAGAGAGTCTGAAGATGCTGTGCAGTAATAGAAATAGAACAATCATAGCCGCGGGAAGTAGTTTTGGGGGTGGGGGGGCTGCGGCAAAAGAATTTAAAAAAAAATGGCTACAGAAGACTATATCGGTCCACTAATACAGCACTAGTAAAGGCCCATGCACTGTATTTATGAAATAGCGCTGTGCAGCTGCCTTCGCTTCACAAGTAAGCAAGTGTGTAGCGCTGGGGGAGCGGCTCACTTTTTTTCAATTTGAGAATACATGGAAAATGCATTCTGATCAATTCTAAATAAATATTTAATTAACACAAAAATTCCATAAAAAATAGAATGACAAAGCAAATAAATATGTAGGCTACATGTGTGCACTGCGGAGGCCCGTTGGAGGCTTGACAAGGGCCAGTTCTAGCTTGGTAGGCTTATGTTGGGTGGGAAAATGGAAATTGGGATAAGTTGGAGGAAATAATGCATTTAGATTATAGTTTCTAATATATATATAATAGAGTTTGAGATGCATGAATACACCACACCAAAAGCTAGATTGTTATGGCTGTTTTAAAACGAATTGCCTGCAATTCTACATATTAACGATTTATGTTCACTACTTTATTAAATCTATGAAAATCAATTATATACATTGATAGTTCACCGCTCTGTTTTCTTGTATTCTGGAATAAGGTATATTGTAACCATGTGTTCAAGCTAATCAAATCAAAGTTTACTTAGTGCTGTCCTTTGGAGCACCCTTTGGTTCTAAATCGTTTACAATAACACTCATCAAGATGTTGCCTAAGACTAATAGTCCTACTCATCACAAATAGATCACGTCTCACAATGGTGCTCATTTAGAAAGGTTAGATCAACGCTTAATCAATGTCTTGCAAGATCACATAACGATTAATTATTTTATGTAATAGAACCAAATATAATAGCATAGCAGGCCTATAGGCTAATGTTACACCTATCAAGATTTTAGGATGGTTAGCTGAATAGTAAAAAAAACAGTTATGCGCCAAAACTCAGAGCCAATAGGCAGGATATACAATATACACCTTCAATTAAACAAAATACAAGAAAGGTTAACAGTTTGTTAATACCATGTGCTCCAATTCACTCACCAGTTTTTGCTGTGCTACAGAATTATATGGATCGGTCTGCTAATACAGGACTAGTAAAGTCCCAGTGCATTATATTTGTAATTTTTATGTAATTATTTTTATGAATCCCGATTTCAGGGGGCACTGCAGCACCCTTAGCACCCCTTCTTCCCGCAGCTATGAGACCAACCAGAAAATATGAAGCCGAACAATATGGGGAGAAACTCACATTGAAATTGCTTGTCTAATTGGAAAACAAATGAGCCAAACATGCATAATTAAAGAATATAAGATACTCAATAGTATTCTGACATTGGCCTACGTATGGTAAAAGACCGACAGTGGAGGAAATTATCCTCACATTCAAATCTAACGCCTTAAATACAAATGTTTATATGTTTGTCACAAAATGCAAAAAATACAGTTAAGGTATTTATTTACAGAGATTGGCATTGAAGCGATTGTCACCTTTCCTGAAGAGACAATACAATGCTTATCAAATAGACCTAGTCTTTTAAACAATCAGTTTCTCAGAATTACAAACACACTTTTTCAATGTTGTCAGCCACCTCAAAAAAGGTCAACACATTTGTTAGAATGTAACATTTTGTAGCAGGGCATCTCTCGGACTGACAAGTGACAACATAAAACTGGGGGCGTTGCCTGTTACATAAAGCAACACTACACTCATGGTCCCTCTGACAATACGCCACTGAGCCAACCATTGCCTTGCAGAGAATAAACATAGAAAACAAATTTTAGCCTATAATAAGCCGTTGATTATGCATTGTATGCCAATGAAACAAACCATGGAAGAAAAAAACTACAACAAAAGATGTATAAAAATAAAAATCTCAAATAAAGTTCTATATTTGATAGCGACTAGGCTACTTCTTCCTCGGTGACTTGGCTGGTGGCTTGCTGGCCTTCTTCGGATTCTTGTTCTTCTGTGCAGCGCTCACCTTTTTGACACCCAGCTTCTTCAGTTTAGCCGCGGGCTTCTTTGCATCTGGTGCCTTCTTCGGGCTGCTCTTCGCCTTTGGCTTGACTACGGTTGCCTTCTTGGTAGTCGATGCTTTGGCAGTTTTCGTGGTGGTCTTGCCTGGCTTGGTCGGAGTCTTTTTTGGTACCCTTTTCGCGAAATTATCTTCATTGAGCCTGAAGGAACCGTTCGCCCCCATGCCCTTTACTTGGATCAGCGTGTTGTTGAGTACCAGCGCTCGGATGGAATACCGCAGGTAGGTTCGCCCATTCTGCTCATCAAACCAGTTTGCCTTCTTGGCTTCATTATAAATTTTTACCAAAGACGAACCGCTTCTCTCATTTAACTTTTTGACAGCGTCTAGCACAAGAACACTGTATTTGCCAGGCTTATTCTTTTTCTTCTTATTTTTCTTCTTCTTGGCTGGATTAGGCCTACTTGCCACTGGAGCCTCCTCCGCGTTGATAGTCACCTCCACCTCGCTTTTCACCATGGCGTTTACTTTGAAACCAAGGTGAAGTTCTGCAATGCACTGCTATCACCGTCGGGTTTGCTGTGAATGTGGGTGTGTGGTGGATTGGCTTGCTTATATAACTACCAAACGGACGTGATTGAGAACAACAACACAGAGTGCGGAAATGGTATGTTGGAATATGTGCTTTTAGATTTTTGTTTGGAGATGATTTTATCGTAATTGGACAGGTCATTATTTTATAACAAGCACATCTTCTGAAGCCTAAGCGATGCATCATGTTCTGCATTGCGCTCACATCGGTCCATTTCGAAATCTCAAAGAAAACAGTGAATGAGCAGAGGGCACTCCACACTCGCAGCACAAAATAGGAGGGGGGCACCCACTTCAGGAGAAAAATACTTGAAAACGGTAAATTATTTGACAGAATACTACTTGCAAATCAACAGTGTAGAGTATAGCCATTCGAAATGGATCAATGCTATCCCGATTAAATGAAATACCACTGCAACACAAAACGTTTAATTCATGTAAACTAACACAAACGCCCTCGCGTGGCAGCCTTTTGACAAATCGAGATTTATGCCCTATCCAGCGCGGCATCAATACTATTAAAAGGATCGGATCCTTTTTCCCCCCAATTTTCGCCTAAAATGACATACCCAAATCTAACTGCCTGTAGCTCAGGACCTGAAGCAATGATATGCATATTCTTGATACTATTTGAAAGGAAACACTTTGAAGTTTGCGGAAATGTGAAATTAATGTAGTAGAATAACACATGCAGTTTTTCATCATCTTTGAAATGCAAGAGAAAGGCCATAATGTACTATTTCAGGTTAGGCGCAATTTAGATTTTGGCCACTAGATGGCAGCAGTGTGTGTAAAGTTTGACCGATTCAATGAACCATTGTATTTCTGTTCAAAATGTTGTATCAAGACTGCCCAAATGTGCCTAATTTGTTTATTAATACATTTGTTCATAACTGTGCACTCTCCTCAAACAATAGCATGGAATGTTTTCACTGTAATAGCTACTGTAAATTGGACAGTGCAGTTAGATTAACAAGAATTTAAGCTTTCTGCACATTTCAGATACGTCTATGTCCTGGGAAATGTTCTTGTTACAACCTCATGCTAATCACATTAGCCTAATTGACCCTGATTATAATGTCGACATTCCTAACAAATCTAGTAAATGCACATAATTAGGCAAAATCATTTAAGGCATTAGGGAGAAAGTACCCATTAAATAATTATAGGCCTATAAGATACAATAGGGATGACTGGGGATTTTAAAATAACTTTAAAACAAGCTATCTGCAATACTCATCCTGGAATTCTGTCTCTCACCTAATTTACTTTCCATTTGAGTAACAAAGTGGAGATTGCTAAGCAGTCTTCACAAGTTAATCAAATAAAACATGCTCCCTATAAGCCATGTCATTCTATCCCATCAACCTTTGCATGCAACCACTCACACACAGTTTTAAAACACATGGACATAAATAAACCATAAACAATGTTTATATTCAACCTTTTTATTATTACTTTTGAAATCCCATGACTTACTTTCAACAAATTCATTGGCATAACACTGATTATTTTGTTAAGAAGAGGGCAAATCCTTGGACTGTTTCTTTGTAATTGATAGAAAGCTCATCCAATTGTCCAATTTTTTTACACTGTCCCTGTTATATCTACACACAATAGTAGCACACAATCTGTTAAAGTAATATTAAGCACTCTTGCCATCCTGAGCTACCAGCAGAGACAGAGAGACAGAATACAGACATAAGTGGACAGATGTAAATAGGGACAGAGCTGTAATTCTAGTTTTGAAACAAGATGGCTGACAAAGGACTTACATAGTAGCAGTAGTTCTAGTAGTATTAAGTAGCAAATAGTATTAATATCTTAAGAACTTTCTCCAAGTCTTTCATTGTGTGATCAGCTTCTCATTGCCTACTTATGAATAGTTCCCCTGCAACATGAGGCTACTAAACCAACCAATGCACTCCAGTCCCTACAAAGGGCGTAGTTAGCCTTCTGTTTGTATTTTTTTTGTATTTTTATAGCGTCAACAGGCTTCCTAGGGGTAGTAGAGAAGTATGGTAGGAGCAGTATTGTTGTTTGTGGCTTGTTGTTGGTCTAGCTGACGTTGCCCAAATCAGACTAACATTTAAAGCTCCCCCCCCAAAAACAGTAAAACAACAAAGTGCAAAAAAAGTATAAGCTTCCGATGGCTTAACTTAGACAACCAATAAGAACAAAAATAACTTATAATTCAGCTGATTATTTGACAAGAGTTAGGTAGGCAACATAGAACTTCAAGTCAAAACAAATTCCTGCTAAACAGAAAATACAGAGGATAAGAAGTCTGAGGACATTGACACAAAGATATCATAATCATGTAAAAAAGAAATCAGCCATTACTTCTAGAGTTCCCCACTGCACTCTTAGGACATAGCTCCATCTGGTCCCCACAATTTGAGAGGCCAAGAGGGGACACAGTCAGACAGACAGACAGGGTGGGCCAGGTTGTGGGTTCACTCATGATATGGATTCAGGAACAGGCAGGCAGGGGTCTACTAATTCTTCTCTGATCTTTGGGCATTGGAATGTGTGTTAGAGGTGCATGTGAGGAGCTATATACTCATTGTGTGTGTAACTGGGAACTTAGTGTAATTCCTGTGGGAGGGGGATGTGACATGGGTGCAGAGACCAGAGATGCAGTCCTTTCCCTAAGGGGGAGCAGGTGAGGAGAGAGAAGGGTGTTCCAGAAAGCCAGACAGAAGATAGTCCATGTTCCCCCTCAGCAGGTGCAGGCCTCTGCTGAAGTCTTTGCTCTGTCATTCCTGTCTAGCTTGATGGGCTCCGGGAATTCATTATACAGCTCCACCTCAGTCTCCTGATGAGAAGAAAAGAGGGATTGAGGATGAGAAGATGGAGAAACAGAAGATAGTCCATGTACCGTGCAGTATCGAAGAGCCCTCACTGCTGCTCGATCATCCTATTTTTCCCAACTTAATTGAGGAAAATAAGAACAATAAAAAATTATTTTTGATACTGTCGCAAAGCTAACTAAAAAGCAGCATTCCCCAAGAGAGGATGGCTTTCACTTCAGCAGTGATAAATTCATGAACTTCTTTTAGGAAAAGATCGTGATCATTACAAAGCAAATTACGGACTCTTCTTTTAATCTGTGTATTCCTCCAAAGCTCAGTTGTCCTGAGTGTGCACAACTTTGCCAGGACCTAGGATCAAGGGAGACACTCAAGTTTTTTAGTACCATATCTCTTGACACATTGATGAAAATAATCATGGCCTCTAAACCTTCAAGCTGCATACTGGACCCTATTCAAACTAAACTACTGAAAGAGCTGCTTCCTGTGCTTGGCCCTCCTATGTTGAACATAATAAACGGCTCTCTATCCACCGGATGTGTACCAAACTCACTAAAGTGGCAGTAATAAAGCCTCTTGAAAAAGCCAAACCCAGAAAATATCAAAAACTATCGGCCTAAATCGAATCTTCCATTCCTCTCAAACATTTTTTAAAAAGCTGTTGCGCAGCAACTCACTGCCTTCCTGAAGACAAACAATGTATACGAAACGCTTCAGTCTGGTTTTAGACCCCATCATAGCACTGAGACTGCACTTGTGAAGGTGGTAAATTACATTTTAATGGCGTCAGACCGAGGCTCTGCATCTGTCCTCGTGCTCCTAGACCGTAGTGCTGCCTTTGATACCATCGATCACCACATTCTTTTGGAGATTGGAAACCCAAATTGGTCTACACGGACAAGTTCTGGCCTGGTTTAGATCTTATCTGTCGGAAAGATATCAGTTTGTCTCTGTGGATGGTTTGTCCTCTGACAAATCAACTGTAAATTTCAGTATTCCTCAAGGCTCCGTTTTAGGACCACTATTGTTTTCACTATATAATTTTACCTCTTGGTGATGTCGTTCGGAAACATAATGTTAACTTTCATTGCTATGCAGATGACACACAGCTGTACATTTCGATGATACATGGTGAAGCCCCAAAATTGCCCTCCCTGGAAGCCTGTGTTTCAGACATAAGGAAGTGGATGGCGGCAAATGTTCTACTTTTAAACTCGGACAAAACAGAGATGCTTCTTCTAGGTCCCAAGAAACAAAGAGATCTTCTGTTGAATCTGACAATTCATCTTGATGGTTGTACAGTCGTCTCAAATAAAACTGTGAAGGACCTCGGCGTTACTCTGGACCCTGATCTCTCTTTTGACGAACATATCAAGACTGTTTCAAGGACAGCTTTTTTCCATCTACGTAACATTGCAAATATCAGAAACTTTGTCCAAAAATGCAGAAAAATGTATTCACGCTTTTGTCACTTCTAGGTTAGACTACTGCAATGCTCTACTTTCCGGCTACCCAGATAAAGCACTAAATAAACTTCAGTGCTAAACACGGCTGCTAGAATCTTGACTAGAACCCAAAAAATGGATCATATTACTCCAGTGCTAGCCTCTTTACACTGGCTTCCTGTTAAGGCAGGGCTGATTTCAAGGTTTACTGCTAACCTACAAAGCATTACATGGGCTTGCTCCTACCTATCTTTCCGATTTGGTCCTGCCGTACATACCTACACATACGCTACGGTCACAAGACGCAGGCCTCCTTACTGTCCCTAGAATTTCTAAGCAAACAGCTGGAGGCAGGGCTTTCTCCTATAGAGCTCCATTTTTATGAAATGGTCTGCCTATCCATGTGAGAGACGCAGACTCAGTCTCAACCTTTAGGTCTTTATTGAAGACTCATCTCTTCAGTAGGTCCTATGATTGAGTGTAGTCTGGCCCAGGAGTGTGAAGGTTAACGGAAAGGCACTGGAGCAACGAACCGCCCTTGCTGTCTCTGCCTGGCCGGTTCCCCTCTCCACTGGGATTCTCTGCCTCTAATCCTATTACAGGGGCTGAGTCACTGGCCTACTGGTGCTCTTCCATGCCGTCCCTGGGGGAGGTGCGTCGCTTGAGTGGGTTGAGTCACTGACGTGATCTTCCTGTCCAGGTTGGCGCCCCCCCTTGGGTTGTGCCGTGGCGGAGATCTTTGTGGGCTATACTCGGCCTTGTCTCAGGATGGTAAGTTGGTGGTTGGAGATATCCCTCTAGTGGTGTGGGGGCTGTGCTTCGGCAGAGTGGGTGGGGTTATATCCTGCTTGTTTGGCCCTGTCCGGGGGTATCGTCGGACGGGGCCACAGTGTCTCCTGACCCTTCCTGTCTCAGCCTCCAGTATTTATGCTGCAGTAGTTTATGTGTCGGGGTGCTAGGGTCAGTCTGTTATATCTGGAGTATTTCTCCTCTCTTATCCGGTGTCCTGTGTGAACTCTCTCTCTCTCTCTCCCTGACTCTGACCTGTTCACCAGACATGCTACCTGTCCCAGACCTGCTGTTTTCAACTCTCTAGAGACAGCAGGAGCGGTAGAGATACTCTGAATGATCAGCTATGAAAAGCCAACTGACATTTACTCCTGAGGTGCCGACCTGTTGCACCCTCGACAACCACTGTGACTATTATTATCTGACCCTGCCGGTCATCTATGAACATTTAAAAATCTTGTCCATGTTCTGTTATAATCCGTACCCGGCACAGCCAGAAGAGGACTGGCCACCCCTCACAGCCTGGTTCCTCTAGGTTTCTTCCAAGATTCTGGCCTTTCTAGGGAGTTTTTCCTAACCACCGTGCTTTTACACCTGCATTGCTTGCTGTTTGGGGTTTTAGGCTGGGTTTCTGTACAGCACTCAGCTGATGTAAGAAGGGCTTTATAGATAAATTTGATTGAAATTTGATTGAAACCGGAATCTAAGTTTTTCTCTTCTACTTAAGTCCCCCCCCCCCCAAAAAAAAGGTCAACAAAACCAAAAACCCAAACACCCATTCCCTCTCCTGGGCTGCCATGACAACCATAGCCCCACCCACCTGTTTGAGGGCGTTGCGTGCAATGGTCTGGAAGGCCTGCTCTACGTTGATGGCCTCCTTGGCACTGGTCTCAAAGTAGGGGATGTTGTTCTTACTCTGACACCATGCCTGAGCCCGCTTGGTCGTCACCTGGGTGTGGATGGAAAGACATTCACAAACATCAGATGAGATCAATGAGGAGACCAGGGTTGGGCTCAATTCCAATTGAGGGCAGTCAATTCAGGAAGAAAACTGAAATTCCAATTCAATGACTGAAAAAGGGGAATCTATTTTTAATACTTCGAAAACACATACATTAGATAATACCCTGCAACTAAGAAATTATTAATCATATGTATTGAAACTCCAGTGGACATTAGCAACAGTAGCATTAGGGTCAGTGACTGTAGTACTAGAGGTGATAACATTAGCATCTTTAATAACCAAGTAGCATTAGGTCCAGTAACTTACATGAGATGTTTTAACACCTATAACAATCTCTGTCACCCACCTGTCTGTTCTCCAGGTCGATCTTGTTGCCTAGCACCACAAAGGGGAAGTTCTCAGGGTCTCTGGGACTGGCCTGGATGAGGAACTCGTCCCTCCAGCTGTCTAGAGTCTTGAAGGTGTTGGGGGCAGTTACGTCAAACACCAGCACACAGCAGTCTGCCCCGCGGTAGAACGCCACGCCCAGAGACTGGAACCTCTCTTGCCCTGCCGTGTCCCAGATCTGACCATGAGGAGGGAGCGACAAAAGGAAGAGGAGGGAGGGAAATAGTGACAGAAGGCAAGAGGATCAACTATTGTTGGGAAACAGGTTCTGAACTAAGATCTTAAACTAAATCACACTCACTGTGTCATGTAATCAGCCATGTTTGGTTGCCACTTCATGAAGTTAGCATCAGTGCTACCAAAAGAGTACTTTATAATCAACTGTTGATCAAATCACGCTGATCACCCATTGGTGTGACAAGTTGTTTGGCTTTCCTCAGTACGTAAACCATAGACCGTATGTCAGACATCCTTAAAATCAATTAGAATATTGTCGTTAATGAACTTTGGGTCGTCTTCATTTGGCAATAGCAATTCAGTAAAGTGACTTTTTCTTGTGCCTGGTTTCCTGTAGCCATTTCTGTAGACTTAAATGGAACTTTATCAATGAGACTTGATACTCCTCTGGATCTTGAGGAATAGGTGGAGGAGAATGTCAACCCATCCCAAGCTCACCCAAACCTTTCACTTTCTATTGCTGATAGGTGAGTTTCTTGCAAAAAAAAAAAAGAAAAAAAAAAGATGGCGTTCTTTTTCAAATAAGAAAATACCTTCATTATTTTGGCTGGCTGCACAATTCCTTTGACATTCCATGACACACATGTTAATGCATTCATATCTTAAGTATTATCCACAACACGTGATATTGAGATGGGTCTTTACATATTGACTCCATACATTATGTGTTGTAACACTATAAAACAGCTACAATGAAAATAGCACTTATCAATCCTCAGGCTTCTTAGTGGACATGAAGAATAAAACTAATCCCTCATGTTCCTTTTTCACCTCCCCTTTGTTGCTTCCTGCATGAATCTGTCCTGTGCTATTGCACAGGTGAGAGAGCGACCTTATTGGTGAATCCATTGTAGTCATTCCCTTTAATGCAAGTTAAATGGTCAGTGACTGTCTCTATGCAATACAAAGAAAATATATGTATAGTCTTGGCCAGACTTAAATTTCGTTCTAGTCAACCACAAATGTCCTACTTTAAGTAAGAACAAAATTCATAATAATACAACTTGTGAATCCATTGGTAAGTCCAATAGAGTCAGCGACCAGTTTATTAGGTACACCACCCAGTTCACAAAAATGGTTCACTCCTACAGACAGTGAGTCATGTGGCCGTAGCTTGCCATATAAAACAGGCAAACAGGCATCGAGGCATTTAGTTACTGTTCGATTGAACATTAGAATGGGCAAAATGAGTGACCTAAGTGACTTTGAGCATAGTATGATCGTCAGTGCCAGGCGCGCCGGTTCCAGTATCTCAAACGTCCGGCCTCCTGGGCTTTTCGCGCACGACAGTGTCTAGGGTTTACCGAGAATGGTGCGACAAACAAAAAATATCCAGTCAGAGGCCTGTGGGCTAAAACAGTTAGTTGACAAGAAGTTGAAGGAGAATGGCAAGAATCGTGCAAGCCAACAGGCGTGCCACAAACAGGCAAATAACAGCACATAACAACAGTGGTGTGCCGAACGGCATCTTGGAACACACAACTCGCCGGTCCTTGTCACGGATGGGCTATTGCAGCAGATGACCACACCAGGTTCCACTCCTATCAACTAAAAACAAGTAGAAGCAGCTCCAGTGGGCATGCGATCACCAACAATAGACAATTGAGGAGTGAGAAAACTTTGCCTGGTCCGACGGATCCCAGTTCCTGTTCCGTCATTCTGATGGCAGAGTCAGGATTTGGCATAAGCAGTCCATGGCCCCATCCTGTCTGGTGTCAACAGTACATGCTGGTGGTGGTGGTGGAGTAAAGGTGTGGGGAATGTTTTCCTGGCACACGTTAAGTCCCTTGATACCAACTGTGCCCCAAAGAATTCAGGCTGTTCTGGATGCAAAGGGGGGTCCGACCTGATACTAGATGGGTGTATCTAATAAACTGAAATTGATATGAATTGAAAAATGTGTTAATTAAGTGGGAAACATGATATCATCTCATGCAGATTCTTTTTTTTTTAATCAAATAAATAAGTCAGTATGTGTAATCTCTGACAATCTCTGACAATCTCCTTCCGGTTACAAGTCCAACGCTCTAACCACTAGACTACCTGTCGCCCAATAGAAGGTCTGGGTTGCAGTGTGTTCAGCTTCCATACCCATTCCCAACAGCTGGAGAGTGAGTGTAAATACTATGTGTCCATGCTAGTCAACTAGTATAATTAGTGTTTTTGAAGTAAATATAGTGATTATTATTAAGGAGTCCTGTCTAGGGCTGGTTCTGCCTTCTGAGATACATGAGACACTTCTAAAAGCCAAGGGAAAGGAATAGGTTATTCCTCCCAGGGCCTAGAACAAGAGGAAAACATAAAAAGCACTTGCCATCACTGTGTTAATTGAAAATAAAATGAATGACAATTTAGGAATCATTATAGTATATTAAGATACATTTTTTTTCTTCAACTTTCCATTTAATTCTCCAACTAAATAAATACAAACAGATACAGGCCCATAACCCCTGGAGTAGCCTACAGTTCCGTTGTACTGCACGCAACCACATGAGGGGAGCACTTGTTTTGACCCACCGGGGGACAGAGCGGGCGGATTACTAACAGCAGGGTGGTATAATGACTTGTAATATTAAATCAACATCCATGCCCGAACCAAAACGAGTGCATCCATTTATTCACCTGATTTTCAGAATTTATTGGCTACATGTTCAGTTGACCTAGCTACATTTCTTGTACATTCCAATTTAATGATTCAGTTAATGAACACATTTTGATATAATTGTCCAACAAAGACCTCAAAATAATAATTGAAAAGGTGCATAGTTGTGGGCTTTGCGCACATAGCTGCTTGTTTGTCTCCCTCTTTTATAAAAGACACGTAATGATACAATGTGCCCACTTTAATAAACATTTTCTATTCAAATATAAATTCCTCCGTTACCATGCCTTAATTTCTTTGTCCCTATAGTTAAGTAACTTTACGATGATACCCCTTGGTTTAGCTGCTTGTGTCCCCTCTCAGGCCGTTGTTCGATGTGCTCGTCTGATTGTGGGAGCCTGTGTGAAGTTCTCCTGGCCCAGTATTTGTGGTATTAACATTTCCAGGAAGTCTTCCGTTCCGGTTCCACAGCTTTCGGGTAAATTTACAAAATTAAGTCCTTTCGGTAAGCCCCGTAATTATGTATTTTTGTTCACGCCCGTTTTTTAAAAAACTTTTCTCATGCAATTTCCTAACTATGGAGAAAATTGCACGAGAAAAGCTCCCGAGAACCGGGCGCCCACCACGCATTTTCCCAGTATTTAAAAGGGATATTTTAGTAAAGAAAGAGAATGCCAAACAGATCACCTTACCTCACGGTCACCATTCTGGAAATCCAAGCCTAGACTTCTCCTGTCCTTATAATATTGTCAATTCATCTGTGCCTGTTTGGCACGTCTGATGTCTTCTGATGGGTCTTCTCGGCCTGAAAATGTCTGTTGTGCTCCTATGTTATACTGTTTATATGGTGTCAGCCAGGCTGTGCGGTTTATATGGTGACGTTATTAATGGATATTGTCGCTATGATAGTGGTGCTGTGGCCATGTTTCTGTACCTGCATTGTGACAAGCCGATCGTCCACCATCACCTCCTTGGTCAGGAAGTCAGCTCCTATTGTAGCTTTGTACTGGTTACTGAACTTCCTATTCACATACTGGTTCATCAGGGAGGTCTTCCCAACTCTGAGAGGGAGATAGAGATGACGGGGGGGGGGGACAAGCAGGGGAGATAGGTGTTAAAGATAGATTGAATAATGCAGTCATGTTGAATAACAGCTATTAATCTATCTATTGAGCCCATATGGTGAAAGAGAAACCATGACCGATGCCTCGAGACAAAATCAATAAGGAACAGAGAGAGACACCAGACACCATTAAAACCCCATCAGAGGTGCTCTGGTGCACTCTACTGTGGACACACACTGTCCACAGTTCTCCCCTGCAGTGCTGAGCATGCAGTGACACAATGAGAATACAGCAGCATCAGATAGTGTGAAAGAGAGAGGAGGGGGAGGAAAAGTGAAATATAAATCAAATGGATACATAAAGGGCCTTTAGAAAGAATTCACACCCCTTGACTTTTCCCACATTTTTTTGCTTTACAGCCTGAATTGAAAAATTATACTTTTTTAGTCACTGGCCTATACACAATACCCCATAATGTCAAAGTGGAATTCTGTTTTTTGACATTTTTACAAATTAATTAAAAATGCAAAGCTGAAATGTCTTGAGTCAACAAGTATTCAACCCCTTTGTTATGGCGAGCATACATAAGTTAAGGAGTAAAAATGTGCTTAACAAGTCACATAATAAGTTGCATGTTGCGTTCTGACGACCTCATCTCTGTACCCCAGACAGACAGACAGATAATTGTAAGGTCCTTCAGTCAAGCAGTGAATTTGAAACACAGATTCAACCACAAAGACCAGGGAGGTTTTCCAATGCCTCGCAAAAGAATGGAACCTATTGGTAGATAACAAAAAAATATAAGCAGACACTGAATCTCTTTGAGCATGGTGAAGTTATTAATCACAATTTGGATGGTGTATCAATACACCCAGTCACTACAAAGATACAGGCGTCCTTCCTAACGCAGTTGCTGGAGAGGAAGGAAACCGCTCAGGGATTTCACCTTGAGGCCGACGGTGACTTTAAAACAGTTAGAGTTTAATGGCTGTGATTGGAGACTGAGAATGGATCAACAACGTTGTAGTTACTCCACAATGCTAACCTAATTGGCAGAGTGAAAAGAAGGTTGCCTGTACAGAATACAAATATTCCAAAACAGGCATCCTGTTTGCAACAAGGCACTAAAGTAATACTGCAAAAAAAATGTGGCAAAGCAATTAACCATATGTCCTGAATACAAAGTGTTACATTTGGGGCAAATCTAATACAACACACTACCAAGTACCACTGTTCATATTTTCAAGCATAGTGGTGGCTGCATCATGTTATGATTATGCTTGTAATCATTAAGGACTGGGGAGTTCAGGATAAAAAAATAAACAGGATGGAGCTAAGCACAGGCAAAATCCTAGATAAAAACCTTGTTGTCTGCTTTCCAACAGACACTGGGAGACAAATTCACGTTTCAGCAGGACAATAGCCTAAAACACAAGGCCACATCTACACTGGAGTTGCTTACCAAGAAGACAGTGATTGTTCCTAATTGGCAGAGTTACAGTTTTGAGTTAAATCTGCTTGAAAATCTATGGCAAGACCTGAAAATGCTTGACTAGCAATGATCAATAACTCATGACAGAATTTGAAGAATTTTGAAAAGAATAAATGGGCAAATGCTGCACAATCCAGGCGTGGACAGCTCTTAAGGACTTACCCAGAAAGACTCACAGCTGTTATCGCTGCCAAAGGTGATTCTAGGGGGTTGAATACTTATCTAATGAAGACCGTGGAAGAAAAATGTATTTTGTGTAGATCGTTATAACAATTCAATCAATTTTACTCCCACTTTGTTACGAACAAATGTGGAAAAAGTCAAGGGGTGTGAATTAGGCTTGGGCGGTATACCGGGGCATTTGGAAATAGCCACGGGATGTTTTTTTCAATATCATTGTAACTATTTATGGGGCGGCAGGTAGCCTAGTGGTTAGAGCGTTGGACTAGTAACCGAAAGGTTGCAAGATCGAATCCCCGAGCTGACAAGGTAAATATCGTCCGTTCTGCCCCTGAACAAGGCAGTTAACCCACTGTTCCTAGTCCATCATTGAAAATAAGTATTTGTTCTTAACTGACTTGCCTAGTTAAAAGGTAAAATAAAAAAAAATATTTAACTTTTTTTCGAAACATTTTAATATTTGTAGCTATTTAACTTCTCAGGGATCACTGGGTCGCTAGCGACCCACTCCCGACACCACCAGGTAAAATGTAAAGCGCCAAATTCAAAATCCCAAAGTTGAATTATTAAACATGCACCAATATACAAGTGTTTCATACTCATCAAAAGCTCTGTTTCTTGGCAATATCACAGCGTTGTCAGATTTCAAAAAGGCTTTACGGCGAAAGCTCTACATTTGATTGTTTGAGGGCAGCGCCTCACATACTTTCTCATAGCCATGAATTCATTAGCCAGCGTGGCACACACATAACACATTTCACAGCGAAAACAAATCAATTACCTGTTGAAGAACTTCTGCTNGTCTAATTCATCCAAAATGGAGGGAAACACCATCTCGAGGCTGTTGACATCATAAGGAAGCGACGTGTACTGCATTCATATGCCCTTATATGGTCATTTTCATGAGGGAGGGGTTCCCAAATGAGCAATGTGTCAAAATCACTTTTTCCAGGACAGAAATTCCTCGGGGTTTTGCCTGCCATATCCGTTCTGTTTCACTCACAGACAAATGGTTAACAGTTTTGGAAAATTCAGAGTGTTTCCTATCCAATGGTACTAAATATATGCATATCCTATTTTCTGGGCCTGAATGGGAGGCATTTTACTTTGGGCATGCCAGACTCTCCAAAACCGTCACCTCGGGAGCCGCTCCCTGAGAAGTTAAGTAAATACCTGCAATCAACTTATGCAATACGTTAGGAGATAAAGCAGATTATGTTCTTCATTTCCCTGGTCACATTATTTTACATTATGAAGCTTACCATAGTTCCCAGAACAGTTGTAAATAGCACAACAGGAGAAAGCGGGAGGAGCAGGTGAGTCCAGCTGTGTATTGACATGGGGTCTTATTTTATATTGAAAGACAGTGTTGTTTTGCTTCAACAGAGTGATCAGGCACGTGCAACTATAATTTTCCTTCACAGAAAATACATTAGAGCAACACATTCGGCAGAAAATAGCTTCATTTTCATCTGATGACAATAGAAGTGCAAAGCTATTTGGCTGGCAGCCACACAAGAACTTACAATGAAATATTTATGTTTATCTTTACATTTCCTAATGTTTTCTTAAAGTTAGTCTTGCATTTCACCAGAGAAAAGTAGGCTGGCTACACCGAGAAAAGTACCTGAGAAAAGGAGCTAAACATCAGCCAGAGCGCAAAATTTGTCTGATGCCGAGCAGAAATAACATTAAGAAGCATTTTACATCTGCGTTTATAAAATGCAGAAAGATATTTCTTATGCGTTAAAAAAAAAATCCTGTGTGAAAAAATGCAGAATTCTGCGTTAAAGCGACCCCTAATTTCTTGCTAGTTATCCAAGGTGACTGGGCACTGTATTGTGTTAGCTTTCTGCCGTGTTTGACAAGTCAAAGCCATTTGGATGAGTTATTTGTACAGCTGCCACTATCTTGATTTCCTTTCGTTTTTTTCTCCTCTACATTCTAGGCCCGTATTCTCCTCCCCCCTCATCTCCGAGCAGAGCAAGCAGGCCCATTGCCCTTGCGACTCCAGACTCCACACAGACACAGCGTTGTACACATGCTGCTCCAGTGTCAGTACTGTTCTTCCTTCAGACAGGCATGCGTCAAAACTTTGTTCATTTGTACAATTTCTCTCGTTCACATTTTCTTGTACAGGTCCAAACTCACCAAAAATTACATTTGGTAGCTCCTACCTAAATATGCATAACTGAGCTGGATTGCCTGTCTTTGCAATTTGTTTACTTTCGTTTGCACTCGTTAACATATTTAGCTAACAGCCTCCGTGGAAATGCACTATTACTTGTGCTAATTTTGTTAGCATTCTGGTAATAGAAACACCCAATGTTTTTTTTGTGTTTTTTGGTGCCCCCTTGTGTACTAAACTAGTAATACCTTATATCCGGGATGAAAGGACGGCATGAAAATGTGAAAATCTGGATACCGCCCAACCCTAGTGTGAATACTTTCTGAAGGCACTGTAGATGTGTGGGCCAACCAACCAACCAACAGCAGTCTGGTTGGACAGGAAGACTGTAGTAAGCTGTAGTTCTAATGAATCTGGCATACCCAAACTGCATTCTCTGATCAAAGTGAAAGACTAAACACTGTGGTCAAACAGAAAGAGAACACCAATACTCGGTGGCTTACCCAGAATCCCCCAGGATGATGACTTTCAGGAGCACTTTCTTCCTGGATGTCATTCTGTCGTGTCTGAGGAAAGACCACACACACACAAAATCAGGGTTGCGTCCCAATAATCTCCCCTTCAAGTGTGTACTCATTCACAACACCCTACAAATTTAAAAGCCTTTAATTGGTGTAGGCCTAGAGGGAGTTTAATTTTAAATCCTTAAAGGTTAGTGAAAAAGCACACTGAAAAATGTTTCATTTTCAGTAAGACACTCCCGGGATACGTACCATAATGAAGAACAAATGTGGTGCCCTGGGGCAATTTTTTTGGACACCACTGCCCTACCTAAACCCAAAAGTCGTTATTGCAAGTGTATTGACTTGATTTTTATCTAGATAGCTTATATTCCAATAGTTTCAAACTGATCGTTGGGGTTGAAATCCATAGCTCTGCACAACGAGTGTAAGACAATGCTATAATGTGTGTGATTTAGCAATCTGTGTGTAGAGTCAGGGCTATTCCAATGGGCCAATCAGACTTGAGCTCCATTCATTCCAGTCATGCGTTCCCTAAGCTGCTGGCCAAGTCACGAGTAAGACATCATTAATTCTCTCTCTTACACACACACGAAGTGAGTCTGAGGACTAGATCATGTTTCCTGTTATAGAGGCTAGAGAATGACCCAACCATAAAACTCTTTCCCAATCACTTGCAGGGTGTCCATTCCCAGACTGCAGTTTTAATAAGTGATTGCGATTACACTTCAATACTACTGCCATACTCCCAACTTTTGAGGGCATACTCTCTCAATGGAGCCATCTAGAAGGCACACACCTGGTGCAGTGTCATTGGAGCGAACCATGTCAGCCCAGCCTAGTCAAATCATCATTTAAAAAAAGCTGCCCAATGCTATACTGAAACATTGACGACATGAGTGACCCATTCAAATCCAGTGTATTTATCATGGAAAACAGCAATGTAGCAGCCAGGCCAACAGTCAGATTAATAGAGCCAGACCGATTTATCAGTTGACCGATTTTGTCGGCTGATATTAGCCTTTTACGAATGTATTTGTATCTGCGTTTAATCCACAGAAAATGACCGTTATGAAATGAAGAGAAAACACTCGGGAAAAATGCAGTTCTTCATTATTGGTCCTGAAGAGAGCTCTTTTTACATGGCTATTAGCCTATCTTACCTTAGCATGCTACAGCAAGACTGGACACCATCATCCAAAGCAACTACCCCAGTCAGGGAGGAGAGTAAACTAACTGTTAACGCTTCTACTGTGAGTGCTGAGTAGATAGCTTGACAGCTCAATAAAGTGCCAAAAATGCACACTGGCCTTATACTGTTGTGTGATGCTCTGCCCAAGTATAAAGCAAATGCTGTGCTAAGAATGTTCAACTCTGTGGTAAAGTTAAAGGGATACTTCAGGATGATTGCCTTTTTATCTACTTCCCCAGAGTCAGATGAACTCCTGGATACCATTGTTATGTATCGGTGTCCAGTATGAAGGAAGTTAGAGGTAGTTTCACAAGCCAATGCTAACTAGCATTAGCGCAATGACTGGAAGTCTATGAGTATCTGCTAGCAGATACATCTTTGGACGTCCCTACCCCAGAATGTTGGCCCAGTTCCATCTCACTATACTCTCTCACTGCCGGCCACTGGGTTTCCTCTCCTCACCATGGTAAGGAGTGGAAATTCTAACTGGATGCTCCAGATTTAAACATCTGGTGAAACAGCTGGCTGCTTGTTCTATCTGTGGTATGACTGTGTTCACGCAGGCAGCCCAATTCTGATCTTTTCCCACTAATTGGTAATTTGACCAATCACATCAGATCTTTTCACATCAAATATTTTTCAGAGATTATCTGACTGGTCAAAAGACCAATTTGTGAAAAACGATCAGATTTGGGCTGCCTGTGTAAACGCAGTCATATATGCCTAGATTGTAATGGAACTATTGTAGATCCAACACTCCAACTGAAAACAACCAACATGTTCCTTGTAACAACCCCAGTCCTCGCCTTCTAATCTGCAACCTATGACACTATATTATAGAAGTCGGATCACATGGGATAAAGATTTTCCCAAGCTCAGGCAGCTGCCGAAAAGGCATTTGTTTTAAAATCGACCCATTAGCATACGATATACCACGTGCAACATATCTAACAAACAATGCGACACACACACTCCGTAAATCAGGTTCATTTGACTCAGAATCCTAGATACGTGTGGTTCTTTTTGCAGTCTGACATGCACTAATGCACCCACCACCTCATTCACACACATGCAAGGACGGACACACGCCCGCACACAATCTATCCATCTCTTTGACTCGTCCCCGCTCTCCCTTTCTTTCTCTTAAAACATCGTCGATTAGTTATTTGTAAGGTCCAGAACATCATACATTTGCGACCCGGTTGTTGCCGGACACGACGCCCATGGTTAGACTTGAACACCGCGATCGTCCCCGACCTATTGCTAAATTAGTCTGCAAGAGAAGCCGCCCCACTGACGGTCACACATTTCTCACATTCCCCGTCGCGTCGGTAAACAAAAGCCTAGTAAGAAATAACGACCTTCATACGTTGCTGTCATAGCTAGCTAATGTTAGATCATATAACTTACCTTCAACTTCCAACACACCAGAACGCTGCTTTCCGACTTGCTGTGTCCGGACAGCCTATTCTTACTGGATTTGAATAAATGTCTCAGGCAAAATAGCTAGCCAGATCAAATGTTAATGTTTAGAGTTGGTGGCCGTAGCTTTGTGTTGCTTATCGCTCTGATTTGCAGCTTCCCCGACGAGTATTTTCAGACTCTCTCCACAGTAATGTAAATACAAATATCTAGCTATAGTTTTAGTTCCGATTTTGTTGGCTTGTGTCTTTTGCTCTAGGTTCTTTCCTAGGCTGATTTTTTTCTCCCCCCTTTCACTTCCTCCAAAACAACTATTGCGTCATTGCTCTATAACATTTCACGCACAAACAGGATACACCACGCCCACTTTAATAACTGCATCAGGGAAGCATCTTCAGCAAGGTTGCAAATACCTTGGCTTTGACTGTACCAAATATGGACAAAGATAGAAGCAATGATGACATGTTTACTCCACGACTGTCCAGATGTAAATGTATCTATTTTTGGAAGTTCTCCAAATTACAATACCATATTTCATCTGATATAACATTCCAGTCTAAACAGCACAATGAGCAGTAGGAGATAAGCAGATAACAGCCAAAAATAAGTTTAGGGAAGAAACATTTTATTTTAGAAAAAAACAGCATACCTGGCATGACTGTCTATTCTCCAAAAAACATTGACCACGTGTTTGATGTTACGCAAAAGCAGACTGGATCCAAACATACCACACATTTGCCAACTGTAGTCTATCTCTGTAGGCCATATCCTAATATCTGGTGATTATTCAATTTATTTGATGACGACAGCTATTATGATAAGTAAACCACTAGAGGGCAGTCTTCATTCATTTCTGACAGGTTCTGATTACTTGCGAACTGGTCATGATGAGATGGCGTTATTGAGCAGGCCAAAAATAATCTCCCTTACGGATTTTCTTGTGGGCCTATTGAGACAACTGGTTTACTCATCATTACTATCTTGAGATGAACATCAGTTATCGTCATCACCACAGATGTTGAGGAGCTATCTATTCTCTGTTGTCTCTACTCTGTAGCTGAATTATTTGTATAATGAAGCTCATGAGTAAAATATATTATTTTTATTCAATTCAAGCACCACGATAGAAGTCTCAGATTCCTACTCACTGTTCCGTGTCTGGTTTTTGATCTAGAATGCAGCTGCTCTATACTTCATCATCAAAGTGCTGTTGTGTCCAATCTCACCCTGATATTTCCTGAGAAATATACAGGACTAATGGACTGTTCTCCATTACTGACTGACAACACGTACTGGAAGGATGTGGCTGAAGTGTGCCAATTGTCTGACAGTGAAAGGGCAAAGGCCAAAGGGGAATGGTGGTCAATTCACTGGAAGTGTCTTTGCCCCTTGGCTGTGGGCATTCTGTTAGAGTGTGTCCGTTTGGCACATCCTAATGAGTATGGATGTCCCTAGTGTTTATGGAGGAATTCCTGACTGCTCTCCCCTTTTGAGTGTCAAGTCTTTATGACCTGGTAGGAACGCAGTTGATAAACACATACGTCAATAAACCAAAGGGATTGGGTGAGAAACGTGGGGGTATACAAGAGAGGGTAGTGTTTGAAAATATTTGGCTTCTTGGAGTAAAAAACGTCACAAATATACACATTTTGTCACACAGACACACACTGACAGGAGAGAGTTAGAGGTGGGCACTGACTGTCAGAGGGAAAGTAAAAGAGAGGAATAGAGTGAGAGAAAGAGAGAGAGAGAAGAAGAGAGTGAGAAAAGGAGAGAATGAGGGGGAGGGGGAGGAACATGTGACTTGAGCATGAGAGGAGAGTAAAGAAAGGGAAAGCGATTGAACTCTAGAACAAGCTCCTCTAACTCTGCTCTGGTTTATGTGTCCATAAACTATGTGTGTGTGTGAGAGAGAGAGAGAGAGAGAGAAAGAGAGAGAGAGAGAGAGGGAGGGGGGGTGGGTCACAGAGATGGATAGATTGTGTGAAGGCGTGTGTCCATGCGTGCGTGTGTGTGAATCGGGGTGGGTGCATTTGTGCATGTCAGACAGCAAAGAGAGCTGCAGTTATCTAGGGATCTGAGTCAAAGGAACCTCACTAATAGAGACAGGGAGAGAGAGAGAGGGAGAGTGAGCGAGCGAGAGAGTGCAAGAGAAACAGAGGGAAAGAGAAATAGGAAAGAGAGAAGTGGAGAGGATGAAAGAGGTATACAGATAAAAACACAGACAGAGGAGAAGAAGTTGAAGTTAACACAGAAATAGAAGAAGGTTATGGGAAAAGTGTGGAGGGACACCATCGAAGGCTTCAAACAAAGCATCAAGCAGAGCAGAAACCCATCAAGGACAACAAAAAATACACAAAAGAAGAGAGTCACTAAAGACGTGTCGGCACCCAAGTCCAAGAGTCTGGCAAGGGCAGAACAGCTTGAAGGTGAAAACTGGTGTCAGGGGGGACAGTAAACGGAAAAACACAGAGGTGTAGTGTCTGAGAGACTGGATTCTGCCCTGAATTCTGACAGCTCTTCAAATTCTTTTAGGAGTCTTCCCATGTTTCCACTAAGCTCTTTCGGCGTGCTCCCCCTGCTGTCCCTGTGTGTAGGGGCCATGTTGTCCCCCCCGGATGCACCTCCCCCCTGTCCCCACTGCAAGGACAGTCTGGTGGCCGCTCTACCTGCGAGGACAGGGTCAGGGGGGTGTGAGGGACGCCCCGGGATGGCAGGCTGCAGGGTGGCGGTCGCCCCCCTGGCTGCCTCCGACCCCCCACTGAGGGTGGAAAACAGACATGAAGTTCGACAGGTTCAGCCCGAGGTGAGTGACATCACGCACCAGGTCAATCTGAAGTCATTTCCTGTGGTTTTCCCAGTAGAATGAGTGAGGTATTGATATAACTGACTCCGGTATTGTACACGACAAACAATGATCATTCTGAGCTGGGTGGCACAGAGGAAAGCCTGGACAATGTTTGTTCTGTAGGGGTGATTAGATACTGCCGGGGTAGAGTCTCTGAGTCTGACACGTCATGTGCCTCTGGTTTGATGGGGGGTAAAGTTTAAGCTGTTGAAAAAGTGACTATGGACATAACATCACTTAGCCAATTGAAATGGAATTGAGCCCAACTCTGTAGCATAGTGGTATAGATAGTGACTGGTGCCTTCAGCAATAGTTTTATGGTATGTGGAGAGGGGGAAACAGGTCCCTACTCTCGGGATTAGGGGCACCACATGACAGACGCTTTCCAGGGATAACAATCAAAGAGGGAGTCAAATTAAGCCTGGATTTATAAATGTCCTCATCATATGGCTCTGCTGAGCTCATGCAATGACAGGTGTTCCACTGACATGGCTAGGAGTGATGGAAGTGTAACTGAGTGCTTGAGTCTGTGGCAGTGATCTACTTTGCATGCCTTAGTGTCGTTTTGTGTGTGTGTGTGTGATATGACTGTCAATGATGGTGCGTGCTTGTGTGTGTGTGTGTGTGTGTTTGTGTGAGAGAGAGGTAGAGAGAGAGAGCAGTGTGCCTATTGTGTGTGTGTGTGATGTGAATGCTGCTGTATGTGTATATAATACGTCTGTTAATCCTGGTGTGCAGAACAGGCCTATGTTATAACCGTAATGCTAAAGTGTTGTCTCTGCAGTCCAGGGATGTGTCGGAGCGTCTGGTCCAGTTGCGGCGCTGTATGAATTCCCTCCAGGAGCCAGGGGTCCCCAGGGGCCGTGTAGGCCAGGGAGGGGACACGCTGGGGGCCATTCTGGCTCTGATGGCTGCAGTACTGACAGAGTGTGACCTACACTGTCACAGCCAGGCCCTCAGGGCTATGGCCAGGCGACTGGGTGAGGAGCATGGCAAACACACACACACACACACACACACACACTAGTGATGTGCAGTTTTGCGAACGACTCGTTCTTTTTGAACAACTCTTTGTACTGACTCGAGAGTCATGATTCGTTTATCTGAGTGACTCATAAATTTTTGTTGTTCGTTTGACCTGCTGGCCGCAATGAGTCCTACTACAGCAGGATTAATACACACTCCTCTGGCTCAGCGGCTCCCATTGAGATAGCGTCTGTAACAACATGGGCAGCGCCGGTGAGGCTACAACCCAAAGGAATCCCCACCCAGTATACTACTTTGACTACTTTAAAATGCCAGAATCATGGTGGAAGCCTTCAATGGGGCTGAACATGCTAAACCTTTTGGCCACTAGAGGCCTCTATCATTCTTTATGGCGACTCCAGAGACGTGCTCTGACCAACAACTGTCTGTCATATGTGTAAGAACCGACGCTGGAGTAGAGAAGCAGGTACGGAGAGTGAACATTTAATATAGCACAGACATGGATCAGGACAGGACTAGCGTCAGAACCGGGTAACACAACGACATACGACAATTAATGCTGAAGCAGGGAAGAGAGCTGGGGAACAGACAGATATAGGGAGGCAATAACACAGATGATTGAGTCCAGGTGAGTCCAATGAATCGCTGATGCGTGTGACGAGGGAAGCAGGTGTGCGTAATTATGGTGACAGGAGTGCGTAGTGCTGGTCAGCCTGGCACCCTCGAGCGCCAGGGAGGGAGAGCGGGAGCAGGCGTGACAATATGCGGGCAGGAAAATAGATCCTGAGAATAGAGAAGAAAAATATGTTTGGAGTGTTGCAGTTCTAACGCCATTGTGTTTATCACCCTCACGGCAGTCAAGCAATGCATTTCACCAAGAGTCGTTTACAATGTAGTCCGGTTGCGACCCCACTATTGGACCTCATTTCAAATGTTTCAACATATAATCAAATTTGTATGCCTAGCAATCAACAAATGTACATTGTTTAAAGCACATGTTTAAAAGTCTCAGTCACAAACGATGGCTCCAATAAGCCCCTTATGGTGAACGACTTTTGAACGAGAGGCTTGTAGACTCATGACTTTCGAGTTTTCAGTTCATTGTTCGCCGGTGGGGGGTCCTGCGTGCTCTGGGCATTACTGACTCAAATGAATGAAATGAGACGAAAAGATCAGTCAGTAAAAAGAGCCGAACTTCACATCACTAACACACACACACATACTGTCACACACACACACACACACACACACACACACACACACACACACACACACACACACACACACACACACACACACACACACACACACACACACACACACACACACACACACACACACACACACACACACACACACACACACACACATTGATCTTCTCTCTTTCTGTGTGTCCTCCTGTTCATTCTCTTGATCTCTCTCCACACAAACACTCACACCTACACGCAATGATGGTGTCTCTCCTATCTCTTAAGAGGGCCACACAAACACTACACACAGACACACACACACATACACACTTAACAGAGCCTTAGTAAGGCCTGCTCTGTCGGTCAGAGGTGAGTGCACAGGAATGCAAGGTTCTGTGTGATATGAATAGGGCAGATAGATAGCTCACTGGTATCTCACAACCACCATATAACTTCTACAGCAGATCAGAAGGATGAGTCCTCAATCTCACCAACAACTTCTTCTTTGTCGATGTGTTTAGAGGGGGCAGCGGTTGGGAGAGAGGGAGAGAAAGACCTGATACTACTGTTGAGGAGCATCACACAACACCCTCCAACAGGTGAGAGTGGTGTGTGTACTCTGTGTGTGTGTGTGTACTCTGTATGTGTGTGTGTACTCTGTATGTGTGTGTGTACTCTGTGTGTATTCTGTGTGTTTACTCTGTGTTTACTCTGTGTGTACTCTGTGTGTGTGTGTACTCTGTGTGTGTGTGTGTGTACTCTGTTTGTGTGTGTGCGTGTGTGTACAGAATATACAGCTGTAAGAGCGCAAGTGTGTGTTGCAGTGGTCCCCTCAGGGAGGCTGCATCCTCAGGACTGTGCTGAGATATATCTTTTGGGGATCAAAGAGAACGGAATCTACACCATCCAGCCTGACCTACGCAGACCTGCAGTGGAGGTACCTCCTAATACTTACACACACTGAATGCAAACAACCTGTATACTGTATATGTGTTATGTATCATCTGTAGAGCTTGGAGGGGAACATACAGAGAGATAAAGAGAGTAAAATATTGTATGGAGCTGATGTTACAGATTAGAGTAGAAACTCTCAAACTCTCAAAACTATTTACTATTGGCAATGGTCAGGCAAACTTCATCATTATTCTCTGATGTAAATGTGACGGATGTCTGATGTCCAGGAGTTGTGACCTTTGCACCCTCCTGCCCCAGGCAGAGTGTGACATGGAGACAGCAGGCGGGGGGTGGACAGTGTTCCAGCGGCGGCGAGATGGCTCGGTGGACTTCAACCGGACGTGGCAGGAGTACCGCGAAGGTTTTGGTTCCCCACAGGGAGAATACTGGCTGGGGAACGCAGCGCTGCATGCTCTAACCAACACTGGTCAACACCTGCTGCGTATACAACTGGAGGACTGGCACCAGCAGAAACGCCAAGCCACCTACAACACTTTCAGAGTGGCAGCAGAGGCACAGAGGTAATGGAAACATACAAACACACACATACACCATTGAGCAAACAAGGATACACACAAATTAAAGAGATTATTTGCCTCAAAATCAAAGTTTGAAAATATTTGAAACGACAACGAAAGTGGTATAATGTCAAGATCAGTTCAGGTCCCATGGCATTTGAATGGGAAGATAGGCACGGCTTGAAATCAGACGGTGCCAATCTTTCCCGTTCATTTGGGATTAAGGCATGTAGCTGGATCAACACAACAGGTGGAGTAGGACGTGGACTCATTTTAACATTAGTCCTCTTTTGAGGTCTGAAAACATCTGACAAACTTCTATTTTGGCGTGAACTTATCTCTTTAGCATAGTACTACATGGTGTTAATGCTGTCTCTCCTTCTCCCAGGTACCGTCTGACAGCACGGGTGTACTCTGGTGACGCGGGCAATGCCCTAAGCTACAGCAAACGCTACAACCACGACGGCCGAGCGTTCAGCACCAACGACCGTGACCACGATCGCTACACGTCAGGGAACTGTGCGGAGTACTATGGTGCAGGCTGGTGGTTCGACGCCTGCCTGGCATCTAACCTGAATGGACTCTACCACCGCGGGCGCTACAGCGGGTTGACCAATGGCATTTACTGGGGCACCTGGTACATCCTGACAGACAGTCACAGCGGAGAGCGCTACTCCTTTAAGAGTGTGGAGATGAAGACACGCCCACGCAACTTATCATAAAAACTGACCTGGGAGCTAGGGCAAAAAAATGTATTTCCGCCTAAATAGACATACCCAAACATAATAATTTTTCAGGAGATGGCCATAAACAATAACTGGTAATGTTGCATAGTTATAGAAAGGTCTGGAAATCACCCTTCCGGTAAAACAATTGTTATAAATTGCTGAGATATACTCACTTATGAGGACACAAGCTCAATTAAATATTATGAAAATATAACAAAATATTTTGTTTTTTTTCCTATTAAACAAAAGTGGGGCAACAGGGCTTGAAATGACTGAAATACTTTATTAAAATAGTAACAATCAAATTATAAACGACTTACTATAAGATTTCACCTTCTCTGTAAAATAAATATGATCATATTTAGTGACAGAACAATTTCATATAACTGACAACAGAGACATTTCTCCTAAAAGTCCACTTAGCGGAGCAAAGACACCATTCAAATGTGTGCAGACTCATTACACCTTCAGCTTTAAACACAAAGTGATGTTGTCTGTCTGTGATCAAGAGAATGTGGTCTTGTTTAAATTCTATGAAATTATTTAGTATTTTTTCATGTTGAGAGCTCTAAATCCGGTTGAGAATATCCCAGCGACATGAAACCACAATTGTTGGGTACGCTAGACGGTTACTGTTCATATGCCGTCTCCCAGGCTGGGCTCTGTCACTCATAAGCAGAGCGAATCGATTCTTTGTCTGGATAGGCCAGAAAATGTGACACGGCACTCCCTATGCAAATGTGGGGTCTGATACCTTACACTTCAAGTCAGCTCCGTTGAGAGAGTGGTAGCGCAGACCAGACAGATGGGGCTTTCTGACAATATAAGGCACGGGACCCTGCGACATTCACAGAGTGCTTTGTACCCTAAAATGTCAGTCGGAACAGGTCCCAAACCGCTCAAAGTCCCTTATATAGGGGACTTAACATCTTCAATTTAAAACATAAGCCTACTACTCAATACTCTGAGCCACGGTACTGTATATGCAAATCTAGGGTGGGGAACATTAGCCTGGTCCCAATCTCTTTGTGCTGTCTTGCCAACTCCTATAGTCATATCACTCCAAACAATATTGGCAAGACCACACAAACAGTTCTGGGACCAGGCTGGGGAAACCCTAATCTGGCTGCAGAGTGTGTAAAGGTTATTGTTACTCAGCTAATGACTGGATGTTTTTCCAGGTGTAAATATGGTGCTAAATAGAAAACTGGTCAGATGACTCTATCCTTATCAAGTCAAATCAAATCAAATGTATTTATAAAGCCCTTTTTACAGCAGCCGATGTCACAAAGTGCTGAACAGAAACCCAGCCTAAAACCCCAAACAGCAAGCAATGCAGATGTGGAAGCACAGTGGTTAGGAAAAACTCCATAGAAAGGCCAGAACCTAGGAAGAAACCTAGGAGAGGAACCAGGCTTTGAGGGGTGGCCAGTCCTCTTCTGGCTGTGCCAGGTGGAGATTATAAGAGTACATGGCCATTAAGGCCAGATCGTTCTTCAAAATGTTAAAACGTTCATAGATGACCAGCAGGGTCAAATAATAATCACAGTGGTTGTAGAGGGTGAAACAGGTCAGCACCTTAGGAGTACATGTCAGTTTGCTTTTCATAGATGAGCATTCAGAGGTCAGGAGAGAGAGAGAGAGAGAGAGAGAGAGAGAGAGAGAGAGAGAGAGAGAGAGAGAGAGAGAGAGAGAGAGAGAGGGTCGAAAACAGTAGGTCCAGGGCAAGGTAGCATTTATGATTAAAGTATGTGTTGAAATTGAATTCCACCATTAACCAGCAGAATCTGTGACCCTAAAGGCTCATGGGCTCCTCACCCCTGCTTAATTTGTATTATCCTTCATTCGAGTCATATACCATGTAGCATCTTTTTGTTTTGTGAGATTAAAACAACTGTAAAGTTTTCATATATATGTTATGCAAATCTTTCCACAAAAATGTAATGTAGAAGTGTGCATTAACAATCATGCCTGTAGAGAAATTACTCTTGAAATAAATTGCTATGACAAGTATAACCAATGACTTCATTATTGTGTCTCTGAAAACAGTTTATAGGTGTTATTTGGTGTTATTGACGGTAAAACGCCAGTTGAGTACAATACTTGACCAAAGAGGACAAGCACCTCTTTTAATTTTTTCACCTGTATTTCTAGGGGAACAAGGTGTATAGCTTCAATAAAAATCCCAAGTTACACTGTAAAACGTAGACATTCCGAGTTACATGGTGGCTGCTTCTCCTGCCCCCATCCCCCCTGGCTGGTGCCAGCTTCACGCAGAGAGGGGTCAGTTATCAGTTGGGTGATACTCAGACCCTTCCAAGCCATGGCCCGATAACATGCTAATGTACTAATGTACAACAGAGGGGCAGCCGAAAGCCAACTCAGCACTCTCTACCCACAGGCCTCCAGGCCCCTGTGTTCTGACCCCAGCTGTGGGATTGCTCAACCAAACCCTAACTGTGCTTCTTTTGAAATTATGCTATGACACTCAACAGAGAACAGCTCAGTTTTGGTACCACCCACACATAACCTGTAACAGCTTTCACGCTGTCCCACACCAACATCCCACACAATCATGATGGGCATGAGGAGCACGATGAAGCCTACCTTGGTAGCTCGCTCACTCTCTGGCACACAGAGCGAGAAAGAGACACACACACGCAAATGTACACACACACACACATACTGACCTCTGGCTGTCCTCTGGAGTTGGCGTCAGACGGGCGGCTCCCTCTCTGGCTGTGGTTCACAGAGCTTTTCTGGGAGTTTAGAGTGCGTGTGAGCACTGTGTGTGTGCAGGTGTGTGCAGGGTGTGTGCGGGGTGTGAGTGTGTGCATTGGGGATGGTGAGGTTATGTGGTGGTGGTGGTGGGTGAGGGGGTGTGTAAACTGCTGTTCCCATTTTAGCAGCGTTCGCGATGAGCTGCCAGTCTATCCAACAAGCTCTGAGTGGCTAATAATAACACCGGGAGGGGGGGGGCAAGGGCCAAGGTGGAACTCTGATGTAGACAAATGGACAGAGAGCAGGCAGACTCCCAACCAGCCACAGTATTTCACACACACTACCCATGCACACACACCAACAAACACATACTGCCTGCAGCAAAGCAAGCACACACGCTGTCCTCAGCATAGCAGACACTATATGCAGCAAAGCTCAATAACTTGTACAAATGACCACACTGTACTTATGAATAAACACTACTTCCAGAAAAGCACACAGCCATTCATGCTCATGCACACATGCACGCGCGCACACACACACACACACACACACACACACACACACACACACACACACACACACACACACACACACACACACACACACACACACACACACACACACACACACACACACACACACACACACACACACACACACACACACACACACAGAAATTGTCCCTGGCATTTCTAACACACTGGCCCATTTTTTCCCTTGAGGCCCCCATTACCATGCTGGTTATACTGGTCACCTGGTTATACTGGTCTGTGCACCGCCCTGCAGCTAGACCATGCTGGTCAGACAAGCTTGACCAGCATCAGACCAGTATAGACCAGTTTGAAATTTCTGTTGGTCTATGCAGTTTTTTTCAGCAGAGTATTAGTCAAAGAATGACAATTTTGGGCAAAACCCTCAAGTAAGACAGGCCGACTGGACAAAAAATGGACCAGGCCATCTGCCATTTGCCCTAACTGCCCTATGACCAGGCCACCCTTCACACACACTTTCCTATAATGTCTCTTTTGTCATATCATTGACTGACATTTTGGGCTTTAATGTAACTTGATGTGGGATAAGAGACAATCTACCCCCTTGTGGTTGGATATATAAAGAGAGAACTGTTGATCACTGCAGCCTGGGTTGAGTTAGAAGGGTTAAAACCAAAGCAGGCGTATTATCCTTTATGTTGTGGTGGTCGAATTGGTGGTTGAACTGATGTTTGCGATGGAAAAATGCTTTCAGTCTAAATTTAAATCACTAAAACCAAATAGAAAGTATGTAGAAAAGATAATGGACCCATACATCTTCAATAATAGCCTAAAATCTTTGAGAACTTACAGTCAACAAAATAAAAGCTAGACAATCAGACCCCCATTGATTTTGTTATAATGTTTGAGAATAAGAATACAGCCTTAACCCTGTCAAAATACTTAGAATTGTAGAAAATTAGCTTAACAACCTCATTATTGAGGTTCATTAATAGTGCTGACGAACTCAGATCTGAAAATCTTCAGTTAAAATCAAAGCAAGTTCACTGTCACTGACACAATCAACAGTATATGATGTCAAAGTGGATGTAGTATGATGGAGTTACAGTACTGTTCAAGGGCTATGTTTCGTGGGCCTGCAATAATGTTTTAGGCTCACAGAATCAAGTTGAACACGGCAAAACTATGCCTGAACACATGGCTATGGAATACTGCAGAAGAAGTTAAGATCACTACATTGATGATTAAGAACACTGTCACTCAGTAACTCCTCATACCTGTAAGCATCTCTCTCCCCCTATCCTCCCATCAGTCTTTTTGACATTGGAGGAACCGAGGACCCAGGGCTGTGTCACCACAGTATCCTGACTCGGTGTCTGGAGTGGGGTGATAGTGGGGGTGCTGGAGGGCGAGAGGGGCCCCAGCAGGCTGAGCTGCCCAAGGGCCGGAAGCCCAGCCTGGGCAGCGGTTAGCCAGCAACATCCCCCCTGAGAACCGTCATGCGGTTCTGGGGGAAGTGGCGCACGTGACCCGTTCCATTTCAACAACCCTGGAGCACAGAGTACACAGTGTTTTTACAAACAACAACCTGCCTCACCTCACCTCGGCACTGGCACTAGATAGACATTTGTCAACAGAGACCCTGAGAGTCAACAGACAGGTGCTCTCACAACCCACTCTCCTCTGGTTCTGTGCCAACATTACCATGGCAACCTCAAAGCACTACTGGTGATGTTCAAGAGCATTATATGACCAAGATGGACTCGGTGTTACTCTTTTTCTGCTTTTCCCACATTAGATACAACCTTTTGGGAACACATGGTAGAAGTCTACAATCAGTTGGCCTGTTAAGTTGTGTAAAGTCCAAATACCGTATAATATAAAGACTATTATGCAAAGAGATCCAACACAATGAAACTCATCCTGACCCAAACAGGCCAATCAAAGTGTGGGCCTGGATTTGGAGCATGACTGTATATCCAGCCTTCCATTAGGGCCATATCCTGACACACTCAGCAGGTCTGAACACACTAACCCCTAGAGTAGATCTCAACACCAGATGGCAGCATTGCCTGGGGGTTGACGCTTGAAGTTGAGAGACGGTTCTTGAAAAAGAATCTGACCTGACCTGTACTAAAAAGTTCATCTGGGAAAACTAGGAAAAAGCCTAAAAGGTTCACAAGCGAACACACAGAGGCAATGTGCAGCTACGTGCAGAATCACAATGTGTGTAAGCGAGGTCTCCGGCACCAGACAATAAATATTGTGTTTTGTAGGAAAATAAATAGTAAGGTAACATACAGTGCATACAGAAAACCCAAGTTTGAATAAGAAGCACATTGTGGCGGAGCAGATCGGAGGGGGACAGCGGACGTGATCAGTGCATCTCTATGGGAATAAGAGACTGTTCCCACTGCACTGGGATTTGACATCATGAGTACTCTATCCTCTATGGTTCTCTGGCTGTATCATATACAGTGGGGCAAAAAAGTATTTAGTCAGCCACCAATTGTGCAAGTTCTCCAACTTAAAAAGATGAGAGAGGCCTGTAATTTTCATCATAGGTACACTTCAACTATGACAGATGAAATGAGAAAAAGAAATCCAGAAAATCACATTGTAGGATTTTTTATTTATTTATTTGCAAATTATGGTGGAAAATAAGTATTTGGTCAATAACAAAAGTTTATCTCAATACTTTGTTATATACCCTTTGTTGGCAATGACAGAGGTCAAACGTTTTCTGTAAGTCTTCACAAGGTTTTCACACACTGTTGCTGGTATTTTGGCCCATTCCTCCATGCAGATCTCCTCTAGAGCAGTGATGTTTTGGGGCTGTCGCTGGGCAACACGGACTTTCAACTCCCTCCAAAGATTTTCTATGGGGTTGAGATCTGGAGACTGGCTAGGCCACTCCAGGACCTTGAAATGCTTCTTACGAAGCCACTCCTTCGTTGCCCGGGCGGTGTGTTTGGGATCATTGTCATGCTGAAAGACCCAGCCACGTTTCATCTTCAATGCACTTGCTGATGGAAGGAGGTTTTCACTCAAAATCTCACGATACATGGCCCCATTCATTCTTTCCTTTACACGGATCAGTCGTCCTGGTCCCTTTGCAGAAAAACAGCCCCAAAGCATGATGTTTCCACCCCCATGCTTCACAGTAGGTATGGTGTTCTTTGGATGCAACTCAGCATTCTTTGTCCTCCAAACACGACGAGTTGAGTTTTTACCAAAAAGTTCTATTTTGGTTTCATCTGACCATATGACATTCTCCCAATCCTCATCTGGATCATCCAAATGCTCTCTAGCAAACTTCAGACGGGCCTGAACATGTACTGGCTTAAGCAGGGGGACACGTCTGGCACTGCAGGATTTGAGTCCCTGGCGGCGTAGTGTGTTACTGATGGTAGGCTTTGTTACTTTGGTCCCAGCTCTCTGCAGGTCATTCACTAGGTCCCCCCGTGTGGTTCTGGGATTTTTGCTCACCGTTCTTGTGATCATTTTGACCCCACGGGGTGAGATCTTGCGTGGAGCCCCAGATCGAGGAAGATTATCAGTGGTCTTGTATGTCTTCCATTTCCTAATAATTGCTCCCACAGTTGATTTCTTCAAACCAAGCTGCTTACCTATTGCAGATTCAGTCTTCCCAACCTGGTGCAGGTCTACAATTTTGTTTCTNGGGCGGTGTGTTTGGGATCATTGTCATGCTGAAAGACCCAGCCACGTTTCATCTTCAATGCCCTTGCTGATGGAAGGAGGTTTTCACTCAAAATCTCACGATACATGGCCCCATTCATTCTTTCCTTTACACGGATCAGTCGTCCTGGTCCCTTTGCAGAAAAACAGCCCCAAAGCATGATGTTTCCACCCCCATGCTTCACAGTAGGTATGGTGTTCTTTGGATGCAACTCAGCATTCTTTGTCCTCCAAACACGACGAGTTGAGTTTTTACCAAAAAGTTATATTTTGGTTTCATCTGACCATATGACATTCTCCCAATCCTCATCTGGATCATCCAAATGCTCTCTAGCAAACTTCAGACGGGCCTGAACATGTACTGGCTTAAGCAGGGGGACACGTCTGGCACTGCAGGATTTGAGTCCCTGGCGGCGTAGTGTGTTACTGATGGTAGGCTTTGTTACTTTGGTCCCAGCTCTCTGCAGGTCATTCACTAGGTCCCCCCGTGTGGTTCTGGGATTTTTGCTCACCGTTCTTGTGATCATTTTGACCCCACGGGGTGAGATCTTGCGTGGAGCCCCAGATCGAGGAAGATTATCAGTGGTCTTGTATGTCTTCCATTTCCTAATAATTGCTCCCACAGTTGATTTCTTCAAACCAAGCTGCTTACCTATTGCAGATTCAGTCTTCCCAACCTGGTGCAGGTCTACAATTTTGTTTCTGGTGTCCTTTGACAGCTCTTTGGTCTTGGCCATAGTGGAGTTTGGAGTGTGACTGTTTGAGGTTGTGGACAGGTGTCTTTTATACTGATAACAAGTTCAAACAGGGGCCATTAATACAGGTAACGAGTGGAGGACAGAGGAGCCTCTTAAAGAAGAAGTTAGAGGTCTGTGAGAGCCAGAAATCTTGCTTGTTTGTATGTGACCAAATACTTATTTTCCACCATAATTTGCAAATAAATTCATTAAAAATCCTACAATGTCTACAATTTCCAAATCGTTTAGTGCTCTGAGTCCCCTTCACTCTTGTGACCCTCCAAATAATCTGTACGTGAAAGTGCAGTTCAACCACAACACACAGTGGGTCCTAATGTGATCTTTAGCAACTGTTGAAAGTATGTAAAATGTATGACTACTGAATAGCCATATGAAAATTATATGACAATAGCTGAGGATGGCATTCCCACATTCACTCCTGTAGGACTAGAGTTTATACTTGAGCTAAGCTTCTGCTGACCTGAGTCATGCTATACCTTATCTCAACACTTGGAGCAGCAGATACTGGCCTAAGGGTCATTTGGGGCACATAGAGTGAGGGGATAGTAAGAGAGAGTGGTGACATGTGATTCAGAGTCTCTGGGCTGCTGGGCTTGGTCTCAGGCCTTTAACTTTCTATGCTGAGACATAAAGGCTTGGCGCTCAGCTATAGGGGCAGAAGAGGGATTGCAAGGAAAAGATGAGATTGAAAAAGGAGATAAAGAGAAAAGAGAAAAGAGAAAAGAGAGCTCAGTAAGTGAGAAGCAGCAGTCTCTTACATTTCCCCTTTATGATCTTTAACATGTAAAGATTCCTACGAAGAGATGCAATGCACTCTGGACCCGATTTAAGATGAGGTGAGTGAGTTTGGGGGAGGGTGGGAATGTGTGTGTCGGCGGTGGGGTTGGGGGGTTAGTAAGGTAGTGGGGGGGTTAAGAGTCCGTTAGGGGCGCCCCTCCCTGACCACCAGCCCACTGAGAGGGGACGGGATGTGTCTGCTAATAATAACAGGCCTGCGGCACACCAGAGCAAGACAGGGTTCCGTTTGAAACCGGATCCCACCAAAACAAGTGTATCCTGATGTGGTAAGGAGAGGGGTTAGGGGAGGGAGGGAAGGAGAAGATAGAGGGCGCCGTGTGGCTGGCCTAACTCTCCTTTTTCTCTGTTTCTAATGCTCTCTCTGTATTCACAGAGGTAGCAGGTGGATTGAGTGGAGGAGAGGGGCGGTGCGGTGGAGGGGCTTTTTTGTAAGGGACGGTTTGTTGTGTAATTGGTCGGTAACCTCAAGCAACACTTTCTCAAATCAAATGTGTAGGCGTGCAGTGTATCTCCAACCACAAACTCCACACACGTACTGTATATGAAGACAACAGTAGATGCCGTACATGTTGTGCACACTAATAGAGGGTGAAAAGAAGGAATTTAATCTGCAGAATGTGCTGATTTGCTCTCCAATAATCCAGTGCTCAACTGTCATCTGTCACCTTTACAGGAGAGAAGAGGAAAGGGTAGGATGAGGATGAGGCAGAATCTAATCCTCATATCAAAGGGATGTCTCCCCTCAATAAAACTGCCCTGAAAGTCACAAACAAATACACACAGTGTTAAGTTTAGTTTATTAGTTTGACCATTTAAAAAAAACAAGCACACATAAAAGTAGAAAAAGCCATACATGCACATTACTAAAAGCATGGAGGATAACACACAATAAAGTCTGGGACTTAAAGCATGGAGGATAACACACAATAAAGTCTGGGACTTATTTCCATTGTTAAAGCATGGAGGATAACACACAATAAAGTCTGGGACTTATTTCCATTGTTAAAGCATGGAGGATAACACACAATAAAGCCTGGGACTTATTTCCATTGTTAAATCATGGAGGATAACACACAATAAAGCCTGGGACTTATTTCCATTGCTAAAGCATGGAGGATAACACACAATAAAGCCTGGGACTTATTTCCATTGCTAAAGCATGGAGGATAACACACAATAAAGCCTGGGACTTATTTCCATTGTTAAATCATGGAGGATAACACACAATAAAGCCTGGGACTTATTTCCATTGCTAAAGCATGGAGGATAACACACAATAAAGCCTGGGACTTATTTCCATTGTGGTCCTCTTGAAACAAGATGTCTAGGCAAGATCAAACACGATTGAACACAGTATGACTGTGAGATAATAAAACAAAGAAGAAGAACATCTATCTCATCATTGTAGTTACATCGTAGGGTACGTTCATATGGGCACAGAAGACATCAAACAGTTTTTTACGTTAAAGCTGCCCAAAGAGGACGCAGTTTTTATGGGCAGAGGCAACTCATTCCACTTATTTCCCTCATTAAAATGCAAATCAATTTATAACATTTTTCACAAGCGTTTTTCTGGATTTTTTTGTTGTTATTCTGTCTCTCACTGTTCAAATAAACCTACCATTCAAATTATAGACTGATCATTTATTTGTCAGTGGGCAAACGTACAAAATCAGCAGGGGATCAAATACTTTTTCCCCTCACTGTACATGTCAACTGTTTTGCTCTAGGACGCCCCCAGGCCTCACAAGACTGGTCTTAAGGTAGCCTAGTACCAGTTTAAAAATGTATGAAAGTATACACTGAGTGTACAAAACATTAGGAATACCTATCCTAATATTGAGTGGCACCCCCTTTAGCCCTCAGAACAGCCTCAATTCTTCGCAGCATGGACTCTACAAGGTTTCGAAAGCATTCCACAGGGATGCTGGCCCATGTTGACTCCAATGCTTCCCACAGTTGTATCAAGTTGGCTGGATGTCCTTTGGGTGGTGGACCATTCTTGATACACACAGGAAACTGTTGAGTGTGAAAAACTCAGCAGTGTTGCAGATCTTGACACACTCCAACCTGAGCGCCTGGCACCTACTACCATACCCTGTTCAAAGGCACTTAAATCTTTTGTCTTGCCCATTCACCCTCTGAATGGTACACATACACAATCCATGTCTCAAATGTCTCAAGGCTTAAAAGTCTTTCTTTAACCTGTCTCCTCCCCTTGAAGTGGATTTAACAGATGACATCAATAAGGGATCATAGCTTTCACCTGGATTCACCTGGTCAGTCTATGTCATGGAAAAAGCATGTGTTCCTAATGTTTTGTGCACTCTGTGTATATGGAAGTAGTTTAGTGCCCCCCAAATATTTATAAAAAATCTGTACAGTTTTTAAATAAAAATAACGAAAGAAAAAAAATTACGAAATATATATATATCTTTCTCATATCTCTTAGATATAGGACAGACACTTCAAAACAAACTTCCTTTTGGTTTATTTTTGGACTATCTGTTTTTACATGTATGAATCTATTCAATGTTTCTTCAAACAATTTCTGTATATATTTTCTAAATAGCTAAAGGGATCCTAAAATTCTAAACCAAATAGCTAAATGATCCTTGGTATGACCATCTTAAAACAATTATGTATCTTAGCTTAGAAGAACGCCCCCTACACACAATACCCCATAATGATGAAGCAAAAACTGGTTTTTAGACATTTTTGCAAATGTATTCAAAGTAAAAAACAGAAATACCTTATTTACATAAGTAGTCAGACCCTTTGCTATTAGATGCGAAATTGAGCTCAGGTGCATCGTGTTTCCATTGATCATCCTTAAACTGTTTCTACAACTTGGTTGGAGTCCACCTGTGGTTGGACGTGACCTAGAAAGGCACACACCTGTCTTTATAAGGTCCCATAGTTGATAGTGCATGTCAGAGCAAAAACCAAGCCATGAAGTCAAAGGAATTGTCCATAGAGCGCCGAGACAGGATTGTTTCGAGGCACAGATCTGGGGAAGGGTACCGAAACATTTCTGCAGCATTCAAGGTCCCCAAGAACACAGTGGCCTCCATCATTTTTAAATTGAAAAAGTTTAGAACCACCAAGACTCTTCTTAGAGTTGGCCGCCCGGCCAAACTGAGCAATCGGGGGAGAAGGGCCTTGGTCAGGGGGGTGAAGAATCCGATGGTCACTCCGACAGAGCTCTAGAGTTCCTCTGTGGAGATGGGAGAACCTTCTAGAAGGACAACCATCTCTGCAGCACTCCACCAATCAGGCCTTTATGGTAGAGTGGCCAGACGGAAGCCACTCCTCAGTAAAAGGCACATGACAGCCCGCTTGGAGTTTGCCAAAAGGCACCTAAAGACTCTCAGACCATGAGAAACAAGATTATCTGGTCTGATGAAACCATGATTGAACTCTTTGGCCTGAATGCTAAGCGTCACGTCTGGAGGAAACCTGGCACCATCCCTACGGTGAAGCATGGTAGTGGCAGCATCATGCTGTGGGGATGTTTTTCAGCGGCAGGGACTGGGAGTCAGGATTGAGGGAAAGATGAATGGAGCAAAGTACAGAGAGGTCCTAGATGAAAACCTGCTCCAAAGAGCTCAGGACCTCAGACTGGGGTGAAGGTTCACCTTCTAACAGGACAACAACACTAAGCACACAGCCAAGACAACACAGGAGTGGCTTTGGGACAAGTCTCTGAATGTCCTTGAGTAGCCCAGCCAGAGCCCGGACTTGAACCCGATCTAACATCTCTGGAGAGACCTGAAAATAGCTGTGCAGAAACGCTCCCTATCTAACCTGACAGAGCTTGAGAGGATCTGCAGAGAAGATTGGGAGAAACTCCCCAAATACAGGTGTGCCAAGCATGTAGCGCCATACCCAAGAAGACTCTATGCTGTAATCGCTGCCAAAGGTGCTTCAATAAAGTACTGAATAAAGGGTCTAAATACTTATGTAAATGTGTTATTTAAGTTGTTTGTTTTAATAAGCAAAAATAAATAAAAAAACGTTTTTTGCTTTGTCATAATGGGGTATTGTGTGTAGATTTATAAGGGGGAAAAAACAATGTAATCAATTTTTGAATAAGGCTGTAAAGTCAAGGGGTCTGAATTCTTTCCGAAGGCAATGCAGTTATTGAACACTGGTCTCTTCAATAATGTTTACATACTGTTTTACCCACTTTATACTGTATTCTAGTCATGGCTCATCCTATATAACTACCGCTGTACACACCTTTTTCTATTCATATACTGTCCATACTGCCAAATGGCCAAAACAAAAGTATATTTACTTTCCAGGCTCTGACATTGATTGTTCTAATGTCATTTTATTTATTCTTTTACTTTTGGATTATGTGCCTATTGTTTTGTATTGCTAGGTATTATTACTGCACTGTTGGAGCTAGAAACACAAGCATTTTTCTGTACCTGCGATAACATCTGCAAATCTGTGTATGCAACCAATAAAATGTGATTGATTTGATTTTGACTGGCTAACAGAGGAGAGGATTCCGGTGTGGAGAGAGTTTCATTTGTGAAACAAAGAGAAGAGAAACAGGGAGATGATGAAAAAGGTGGATGTGGAAGATAAATTAACTCTGTGTGTGTGTGTGTGTGTGTGTGTGTGTGTGTGTGTGTGTGTGTGTGTGTGTGTGTGTGTGTGTGTGTGTGTGT